>JZKD02S2353321.1:333053-345336 GCA_000966675.3 Picea glauca | reverse complement strand
TTAAAACAAAGCTACATCATACAGAGAGATCCCTCTCTGAGTCTTGGAGGGCTAGATCCAGGACTCGAAGCGGTTCTGATGTTACCTCTGTGTTTGCCTTTCAGCCTTGGGCAAAATTACAGAGCGCTAACATAATGGCGACTCCACTGGGGACGAAATGAAATTGATATCTCACGAATTCCCTCAAGAAGATTGTTTTTGAGAAGAAAGTGATATGAAGTGGTTGGTTAAGGTTACCTTTGTGCATTTCCTCTTTTCAACCTCTAGGAAATTTACAGAGTGATAACATTCTCTATCATAGAAGAGCTCATCCTCTTGTAGAAACCATCAGTTGTTTCTAGCAGTTACACTGTGAAGTGCAACGGTATCCCTCCGATCTTATTCAAATTCATCTGCACCGTTGGATTGACTTCATAAAATCTTGTATTCATTTCTCCATTTCACACTTTGGAATTTCGAGATCCCCGTGGTGACTATTTCGTTACACTCCATGTCCCGATCCCCGAAACTCCAAAATGGAGCTTGTCTGCATTATCTCCTTCCTCCATCTTTCATAGATGTGACCAATGGCTGTGGCCACAACCTACACCAAAAACGTGTTTCACACTTTCACATTTCAGAGATTCTGTGATGATTCGTCTCAAATCTCCATGTCACGAGCTCTGAAATAGAGCTTGGCTTATATAACTCTGCTCTCCATCTCTCGACCATGTGACTATGAGAAGTGACCAAGTGCTTAAGCATAAGGTGATTTCACGACTTCACATTTCGGCGTTCCTGTGGCGAAGAGTTATTGATGCTCCATGTCCTAGTATCCAAAGCTCTGAAATGGAGCTTGGTTTCACTAGCTCCGATCATTTCAGCATTTCGCATTTCGACCTTTCATGATTTCGCATGTCGCGAATTCCTGTTGCGAGGCACCCAGTCCATGTCACAATTTCCCCTTTTGGGATTTCACATGTCGTGAGTTCGAGAGGTTAGGGAATCCCATTCCTTTGACTTTGCAGTTAGTGAAATTATGATCTGTCGTCATGTGTCCTATGGACCCAACGGTCCATATTTTGTCGTGAATTCAACACTTCACGGGCCTTCCTTGCGCCTAAATCGGGATTTCCGCGTTTGACACCTCACGACCTCGGGACTCCTGTAGTGAGATTCCTTGACATATCCATCTCGCGGTATCCAAAATCCTAGTATCCAATATTCTGAAATGGATTTTGATCACCACTTTGATCTTTCCTTTCGATCACAACTATTCTTCCTTGCCTGCCTGTCTACTGATCTTCCTTGCTTGTCTGTCTGCTGATCTTCCTTGCCTTTCTGTTTGTCATCATTACTATTGTTCTTGCTGTTGTTATTGCCATCAATGAAAAACACACTCTTCTTGTAAACATGCCAACAATCTCCCTCTTTGGCATTGATGGCAACCCTGAATGGCTGTGCTAATCTGTTTGGACCTCCAACTGTAGCATCCGGTCCAGACCATTCCTTTTCTCCCCCTTTGACATCAATGTCAAATAAAACACACTCCCCCTAAGCTGTTGCAGTATGTTTATGAGGTATCAGATATTCAACCCATAAAGACTCCCCCTAATAGGATGGACTCTCTTATATGTGAGACGGGATGACACCCAGTTTCTGTCGGAGATATTCAAATGGTGTCTTGGCTAGGGGTTTAGTAAAGATGTCTACAATTTGTTTTGTGGTTGGAATGTAATGGACCAAAACAATCTGATTGGTGACCTGCTCTCTCAGAAAATGGTATTTTATGGGAATGTGCTTGGTCTTGGAGTGGAATATAGGATTCTTAGACACACTGATGGCACTAGTGTTATCACAATGAATTGGGATCAGTGCAACGTATTTTACCTCCAAGTCTGCAAGTGTCTGAATCATCCATAATACCTGAGTGCAACAGGTAGCAACAACAATGTACTCTGCCTTTGTAGTTGATAAATAAATGGAACCTTTCTTTTTACTCAACCATGCTACTAGAGAATATCCTAAGAAGAACGCAGCTCCACTTGTGATTTTCCTTTCATCCATGCAGTTAGCCCAATAAGCATCTGAGTAGGATGATAATTGAAAGTTCGGGTTCTTAGGATACCATAGGCCATTATTCATTGTTTCTTTCAAATATCTGAATATCCTTTTGACATCTAGAGAATGACTCTATTTGGTTGCAGACTGATATGTTCCTACCATTCCAACAACATGCATTATGTCTGGGCGAGATGCTGTGATGTACAACAGGCTATTGATCATTGATCTATATGAACTTTGATCAACATCAGGTGAGTCATCATGCTTACTTAATTTTCATCCAGTAACCATAGGTGTGCCCACAGGTTTAGAGTCTTCCATTTGAAACCTTTTCAACATTTCTCTTAGATATTTTTCTTGAGAAATGAACATCCCTTCAGACCTCTGAGTAATTTGCAGAGCAAGAAAGAATGACAGTTCACCTATCATAGACATTTCAAACTCAGACTCCATGGCAGAAGCAAACCATTGTACCAATGAATCCTTATTACATCTGAAGATGATGTCATCTACATAGATCAATACAATGAGCAGATCATAATCCTCTGTTTCGATATACAGATTGTTGTCAACTGTTCCTCTCTTGAACCCTTTGTCTTTGAGATACGTATCCAGTCTGTGATACTAGGCTCAAGGGGATTTTTTAAAACCATATAAAGCTTTCTTCATCTTGCATACTAAGTTAGGTTTATCAGACAGTTTGAAACCCTCTGGTTGTTCCATATAGACTTCTTCACTTAAATCTCCATTTAGAAAAGCTGACTTGACATCCATTTGATAGACTTTAAACCTTTTGTGACAATCATAGGCAAGAAACATTATGATAGCTTCTAATCTTTCTATGGGCACAAATGTTTCATCAAAATCCAGTCCTTCTATCTAAGCATACCCTTTATAGACCAATCTTTCTTTGTTCCTGACAACTTGTCCCTGCTCATTCAACTTATTCTTAAAGATCCATTTAGAGCCAATGACATTTTTACCTTCAGGTCTATGAACCATATCCCACGTATTGTTTTTCTCAATCTGATCAATTTCATCATTCATTTCTTTAACCCAATGGTCATCTTTGTTGGCTTCACTAAAATTCTTGGGTTCCAGCATGGATATGAAATCTATATGTGATTGATCGATGTTTTTGATTAGCTTTCTCCTGGTTTGTACACCTTTGTATTTTTCACCAATTATTTGACTTGCAGGATGATTCTTTTGAATGATTCTGGAGGAGGAACTTGAAGTTGTCTGCTAATTTGAGTCTGTCTTAGTATCTATGTCTTTATCTGATTCAGAGTCTTCATTTTCTGATTCTTGCACTTGTTCATATTTATCTTTAGTTGTGTCTTCTGTAGAAGACTCATTACTGTACACCTCTCTTGCTGGGATTCCTTCATCAACTTTTATGTCAATACAGTCAACCATTTTATGCAGCCTCTTATTATAGCACCTGTATCCTTTACTGTTTGTAGCATACCCTAAGAAGATACCTTCATCAGCCCTGTCATCATATTTGCCAAGGTTCTCATCATTATTCTTTATGTAACATTTACTCCCAAAGACCTTGAAGGGTTTAATTGAAGCAGGTCTCCCATACCACAGTTCATAAGGTGTCTTGTCACTTTGTGGGCTGAGGTGGGCTTTGTTAAGAACATGGACTGCTGTGTGTATTGCTTCTACCCAGTAGGCTTGACCAATGTTCTTCTCATTCATCATTAACCTGGCCATTTCTTGCACTGTTCTGTTTTTGCCTCTCAACTACATTTTGTTGTGGAGTTCTTGGGATTGTGTATTCTCTCTTGATCCCATGCTTATCACAGAATTCCTTGAATTCACTTGACATAAACTCTCCTCCTAGGTCTGATCTTACTACTTTTAACCTCTTGCCTGTTTGAGTCTCAGTTAAAGCCTTAAATATTTTAAACTTCTCAAATGCTTCAGCTTTTTCCTTGAGAAAGGAAACCCAAGTAAGTCTGGAGTAATCATCAATAATCAACATGAAGTAGTTTTCTTTCCCTTTGCCTTCCTGTCTTTATGGTCCACATAAATCCATATGAACTAGTTGGAGTGGTTTCTCTGTTGAAGTAAAGCTCTTGGCCTTAAACTGTGTCTTGGTTAGCTTTCCTACTTGGAAGGGTTTACACATTGAATCTTGGGGCTTTGATATTCTCGGAAGATCTTTTACTGCCTCAAGATTTTTGAGTTTGATTAGGTGGTCAAAGTTTATATGTCCAAGTCTCCTATGCCATAACCAACTTTCATCATATTTGCTTAGATGACACTCTTCTCTATTTTCCTTCAGCACATATACATTATTTTATGTCCTTATGCCTTTGGCCACCACTTGTCCTGAGTTTACAGACTTTATCTTATAGTCCTTGGATGTGATCACCACTTCACATCCTCTGTCACACATTTTACTTACACTGAGTATATTATGTTTCAGCCCATCTACAAGTAGAACATCTTGGGCTTTTCCTTTTCCATTACTTAAGCTCACCATCCCTTTACCCTTTATTTTACCTGGAGCATCATTTCCAAAAGTTACGTTTCCTGATTTGCTTTCACTTAGAGATAGAAACTTACCTTTGTCTCCCATCATATGTTTGGAGCATCCACTTTTTATATACCAAGGGTTCGTTTTTCTTTGAGCTGACAACACTAATCCACACTTGTCACTTTCTTTTTTTTTCCAAACCTTGACATTTTCAGTAGGGGAATTCAAATCTGGTTCATATTTCCTTAATCGACAGTCAACAAATTTATGTCCATAGTTATGACAGATGTAGCATTCAATTTCATTGTTCAATAGGTCAAAATTATTGTTGCAACGTTGTCTACTCATTGCCTGTTTATTATTTCTTGACCTTCTTAGTTTCATGTCTCTAGACTTGATTTGGCAATTTGCAATCTGTGATGGTTTGTTACTTGGTTGTATCATTCTTTGTTGTGGAAAATATTTATTCCTTTGAAATATTAATTGTTCATGTCTAAATCTTAAGGAACAGTTTACAATTTTATGACCAAAGTTAGAATAGTAGAAACACTATCCATAGAAAAATTATTTGTACCTGGAAAATGGTTGTCTTCTTTGAGAAAATCGTTTTCTTCCATGCTGATGATGTCTTTCAACAACAAGCACATTATTTATTTTTTCTACAGATTCAGTACTGGCACCTTTTTCTTTACTCATCCCGGGCGACTGATTGTCTTCCTTTGTTTCTGCAAGTTTGTTG
Source organism: Picea glauca (assembly GCA_000966675.3). Lineage (NCBI taxonomy): Eukaryota > Viridiplantae > Streptophyta > Pinopsida > Pinales > Pinaceae > Picea > Picea glauca. The sequence continues at coordinate 340,063 of JZKD02S2353321.1, read as the reverse complement.
TTGTCAATGTTTGTAGAATTGACAAACTTGATGGGTTCTTCGTTTCTTGGCTTACCACTACTTGATCCTTCTTCATAACCCAAACCAGTTTTTAGCTTTGGACTCCTTTGTTGATTCAGAATGGTGGCTAATCCTTCTGATGCTTTGATACTTGACAGATTCTGATTATACATGGCTTGAAACTTCTCCATTTCTTTCCTAGTTTTCACTACTTCTTGTTCTAAGGCTTCACATCTTTCCTTCTTTTCTGATAACTATCATTTTAGAATGTCTTCGATTTTCTTTGCCTCTTCTAGTTCCACTTTTAGTAGGACAAGGTCTTCATCAGGTTATTTACTGTCTTTCTCAAACTGTATCAACAATTGTCTTTGATTTCTGTTCTTAATTCTTAGTCTGTCAATCTCTTCCAGTGCACTAATCAATTCTCCTTCCATGTCAACCACAAATTCTTCTTCATTAGAATCACTTCCTCTGATTTTATTATCATAATACTATTTGTCCATAAGTATGAAGTCATTTAGTTTATGAAGACAATTTACCTTTGTATTTTCCTGATCCCTTCTTCAGTCTCTTCACAAATTTTTCTTCAATTTCACCGGGCTCAGAATCCTCATTCTTGTTTGCCTTAAATGATGCTGCTCTGGAGGTGGGTTTATCTTTAACTATTCTCATTTCAAATGCAGTCAATGTTCCTAGAAGTTGATCAAACTCCAAGGTTTTTAGATCATTAAGTTCTTCTATAGTAGAGACCTTCGGGTTGAACCTATCTGGGAGAGATCTCAAGATTTTCTGAACTAAATAAGGTTCCTCAATTTTTTCACCAAGTGCTTTCATTGCATTTACCATTTCCTCTACTTTCAGAAATTATTTTCCAACAATTTCATCTTCCTTCATTTTTAGATGTTCAAACTATATTCTATAGGTTTGAAGCTTGGTATCTTTTACCTTCTCATTACCTTCATAACTGCTAATGAGTTTGTCCCACATTTCTTTGGCAGTTTCTAGGTGCATTACTTTTACGAATTCTGCTTCTACAAGCCCACTCAAGATATCATTCATAGCCTTAGAGTTGAAGCTAAATTCTATCTTGTCATTCTTATTATCTAGTACAACTGGCTTTACATAACCAGTATCTACCACATCCCAAACATTTGCACCTAAAGACATTATGTAGTTTCTCATTCTAACTTTCTAGAAGGCAAAGTTCATTCCATTGAACAAAGGGGCCTTATTGGTTGAATTCCCTTCATGGCTTGACATGTTTAAGCTATAGGATCTACCCTTAGATAAAAGGGGCCCGCTCTGATACCAATTATTGGACAACTGAGAGGGGGGGGGGGTGAATCAATTGTTATTGTTCTTAAACAATAATGCTTATTTTAAACTCTTTACAATGCACTCAATGACAATCACAATAATGCACGGAAATAAACCATATCACATTCAACATCAGTCACACATATGAGATACACAGAGATAGATATTTCTTGAGGAAACCCATAAAGGGTAAAAACCTCTTCTTCTTTATATGATAAGTAATCTTTACAATATTTACATTATCATACATATGAGCACCAATTCATATTGAGGCTACCACCTCTGTTTTGCAAGCTGCTACTTGCTGAGAGAACCAAATCTCTGGTTTCTCTAGCACCAACTAGAAGGAAGCACCAACTGCTTGGTTTCTCTAGCACCAACTAGAAGGAAGCACCAACTCCCTGGTTTCTCTAGCACCAACTCCCCAAGTGTTCTAGCACCAACTGGATGGAAGCACCAACTTCCAATCATATAGGAACCAACCTGTAAAACAAAGAACTACAGTTCTCCCTTGCACCACCCTGCCACCCTGGTTTCTCTGGTCGGAACTAGATGGAATCTACAACTCCCTGTGTTCAAGAACCCACTTGAACCAATGAGGACACAGTCCTCCCTAGCACCTCCCTACCACCCTGAAATATAAATCTTTGATACTAATACTTATTACAGTGATATAAAGTTCATTAATGGCTTACCAGTCTCATCACGATTCTGCTACATTGCGCTGCTCTGTATGCATCAATGTCTTCCTACAAACACCTCTTACGCTTTATGTCCTTTTTCCATTTTTGCTCTGTGTGACTTGCCCATTAAATGCACCATTCATCTGCTGTGCATTTCTTCTGATGCGCTCTACATCCTTCTTCACTTGTCAATCCCACTCAACAACAACCCCTGTCATCTCTTCTTTGTTCTGCATTCTTATCGTCTTTGTGCTCCTTGTGCGTACAATATTCACCATTGTCTCTCCATTCTCATAGCCTTACAATACTCTCCACATTAGATATTTTTCTCCACTTCACTCTTCCACAACTATCCCCCCTCCTATCACCACGTTGTCTCTCTCTTTTCTGCATCTCCTCCTCATTGTGAGTGATCTTCCTAGTGATCATGGTAACTCTTTAGTTTATCTGGCGATTTCACCCACGCATCCATCATCACTGGGTGTTATTTTGAGATTCCTCAACTTCTCTGGCAGTTGAGACTCTTCATCTTCTCTGTCATAGACGAGCTCATCCTCTGCAGAAACCATTAGTTGTTTCTAGCAGTTACACTGTGAAGTGAAATGGTAGCCCTCCGATCTTATTCAAATTCATCTACACCGTTGGAGCGACTTCATAGAATCTTGCATTCATTTTTCCATTTCACACTTCGGCATTTCAGGATCCCCATGGTGACCATTTTGTTACACTCCATTTCCCGATCCCCAAAACTCCAAAATGGAGCTTGTCTGCATTAGCTCCTTCCTCCATCTTCCGCAGATGTGACCAATGGCTGTGACCACAGCCTACACCAAAAACGTATTTCGCACTTTCGCATTTCAGAGATTCTGTGACGAGTCATCTCGACTCTCCATGTCACAAGCGTGAAAATAGAGCTTGGATTCTATAACTCTGCTCTCCATCTCTTGACCATGTGACTACGAGAGGTGACTGAGCGCTTAACCATAAGGCGCTTTCGTGACTTCGCATTTTGACACTTCAGCGTTCCTGTGGAAAAGAGTTCTTGATGCTCCTTGTCCCAATATCCAAAGATCTGAAATGGAGCTTGGTTGCACTAGCTCCGATCATTTCAGAATTTCACATTTCGGACTTTCATGATTTCACATGTTGCGAATTCCTGTTACGAGGCACCCAATCCATGTCACAATTTCTCCTTTCAGAATTTCGTGATTTCGCATGTCATGAGTTTGAGAGGTTAGGGAACCCCATTCCTTTGAATTTACAGTCAGCGAAATGAAGGTTTGTCATCATGTGTCCTATGGACCCAACGGTTCAGATCTTTTTGTGAATTTCACACTTCACGGGCCTTCCTTGTGCCTGAATCGGGATTTCGGCGTTTCGCACCTTGCAACTTTGGGACTCCTGTAGTGAGAGTCCTTGACATCTCCATCTCCCAGTATCCAAAATCCTAGTATCCAATATTCTGAAATGGAGTTTGATCACCACTTCAATCTTTCCTTGTGATCACATCTATTCTTCCTTGCCTGCCTGTTTGTCATCGTTGTTGTTGTTCTTGCTGCTGTTCTTTCCATCAATGACAAGCACACTCTTCTTGTAAACATGCCAACAAAACCAAGTAGGATATCAAAAAAAAAACACCCAGCCCAAGATGCAAGTTAAATGAATGAAAATGATGATAAGAAAGGAACCACCCAAAAATTCAACCAAAGAAAGGTTTCCTATCATTTCACAGGCACTTAACAGTCATAACAGAGATCCAAGAAGAATCAACAAGCATAAAAAATTACCCAACAAAAATCAAACTCAGAAACCAAGAAAAAAGGATGATGTACGTGACTTTTCAGGAGAAAACCATGTATATACACCTCTTGTAGAAGGACAACATGCGTACGTACACGACTGTCAGGTAAAAACCCATGTATATGTGTTAAAACATTTCCAGATTAAGGATAAGGATAAGAAACTCAGACTCAAAATGAACAGAGGCTTTCAAGCAATCAGACGGTGATAAAACCAATATAAATGAGATCAATCAAAGGAGAAAAACACTCCAAACCCCTAAAAGAAGATTCTATCCCCACTATGGTCACCAATTCTGTTATGAGGAAAATCTCTCTATGGAAAGGGGTAAACCGCAACAGACGGAAATGACTGCAGAAATAAACTCTAATATCAAGTATGCTACATAAGAAAATATTCTAACAAGACAAGATAAAGAGCCTACCTCGTCCAAACGTTCGAATAAGTCCACCGTTGAGCACTTGACTCAAAGAAATACACTTGCAACTTGTCCTCAACAACCAAGAAACACAAGCATATGGTGATAATATATAAATTTATCACATTCAATAGCATAATCCATCAACATTCATAACAAATATGCCCATGGAATAAAAATTCAAATATTTTCAAGATATTAATTGGACGATAAAAGAGTATTTCTATTAAAATGTAATCAGCAGAAGTGAATGAATTACAAACTTCCATGTCGACACAGTTTAAAACTGAGAAACTAAGTCCATTCCAACTAGGCCTCCACCACTTCAATCCTCCACCAAAGGCAAGATCATATAAGAGAGACAATGAGGTTCTCAATCAAGTGGGGAAGAGCTTGGGGGCTGAACAATGTGTTCAGAATTAAAAGGACAAAGGGATGTAGACTCAATATGAAGTGAATAATTTCTTCAGAGTAACTTTGCTCTCAAAGTTGAATTCTTCTCTTCCTTTTTCCCAACTTGGATATGAACCATTTATAGCCTTCAAATTTTACTGAAGGGCCGATTTAGAACATTTCCAGTATATGGAAGGTCAAGGATCATGGATCCCGTGACGTGACATGGAAACCTGACACTATTTTTTAATTTTGGGTACAAACCCTAATGTACACGGGCTGTAATGGTGCAAACTAAATATATGCATGCTGTATAATAGTTAGGGAACATATGTGTGGAAAAATATAGTTTTTAGCTCTAGTATTTGCAAAAAGAGATTTCAAGTCTGCATAGGGAAATGGAAAAATTCCTTTTGAGCAAATTTGCATAGGGTGAGGCAAATCTTGCTATAACACAATTAATAACAAATTTACACATGCATGGTGACAAACCCCTTTCCAATAAGAGGACCATGGTGTGATATTTGTAAGACACATGGGCATGATCCATATCATTGTCCAATTATGCAGAAGTATAAGACAATACCAAAAATTTCATATTACAATTTTTGCAAATCAGTGGGTCATGATGATAAGGACTATAGAACACTGGAACTAATGAGAGAAACGACTTTAGATACTTCCAAGGTGCAAGGAGAGATGATGACAGGGAAATATACACCTCATTTTAACTAAGTTCCACCATCATTCAACCCTGTGCAACTGCAATATAACAATGTGCAACCATAGTATAACCCCACGCAGTATAAATAGGTACCCTAATACAATGCACCACAATGTGATAGATGTGGATTTAGAGGTGAAGGATGAGGAAGAGGAGGATTTGGATGAGAAAGAGGACCAATAGTGTGCCAAAACTACTAGCAACCTGGACATTATGCAAGGGATTGTCCACTTCCACCTGTGACATGTATTTATTGCCGCATAATAGACCATGACATAGAAGACTTCCCAACACTCTTGGGAAAGAGTCAGGAAAAAAGGAACCCGAACAACTAGAATGTCTAGTGGATTTCTACAGAAGCCAGGGATGATGGGAAAAATATAAATATAGTTATTTGAGGAGGAGCGAAGACAGGAGGTGATGCAACAAAACAAGATCCAGCTCAACACCAATGGGTAAAGAAGAATATTGAGCCACAAAAGCAGTTTTATGCGTGGAAAGAAAATTAAACATTTAAGGAGTCCAGACATGAGCTTCTCCAGGAGAGCATTGCATCTACATCAGTTGCGCAACATACTCAGGACCCACCAATGTACAATATTCCATATTCAATGGATCACACCAATAAAGGACAACCTTTAGAGTAAGTAAGTATCATAAAGACTTTATTGCAATCCTGTGTTAAGTTATTTAATGATGCATCATCTGTGAAGGTCTTACAAAATATGCAATAAATATGCAACACAAAGGTAGAAGGGAAGTTAGAGAAAAAAATAGTCAATCATCTACATACAAGAAGAAGAACAAGTAGGTAATTCAGGCTAAATGCCAACATTGGGGACTTCAAAATGGGAGATATCATACTAGATTTAGGATCTAAAATAAATGTCTTGCCTAAGAAGACATGGAAGTGTATGGGGGAACCCAAATTAAGCTATTCTCCTGTCCAATTGAAACTAGAAAATCAACATAGAGTGTTACCAATTGGAAGGCTTAAAGGTGTGACAATAAATTTGGATGGAGTGCACATTGTGGAAGATTTCAAAGTGATAGATATAGTATATGACACAAAACCTTACCCAACATTACTTGGATTGGATTGGGAATTTAATAACCAGGCTATGATCAACCTGAATTGTATCCTTCAGAAGGAGAAAGGTTCGTAGAGGCGACCTGTTTGGATTTGGAAGAAATAAATCAACTATACAAAACCACGGTGTGAGAATAATATTATGTCAACCCAACTATCGATGGGGTGCTTAGCTAGAGAAGAATTACATTGTGTGCTTCAGACTCAGATACAGGTTTGGAGAATCAGTATCAGAGACTACATGAAGTCTCCATAAGGAGGTGTGCAATAATAGACTATGTAGTAAGATGGGTTGGTATAGAGATAAGGGAACCTCCAAGTTTTCATGGGTTGAACGACTTAGTCGAATTCTTGACAAAATATGAGGAGGAAGTTTGGGAAAATTAGAGGTTTTTAGCCCTGGATATTACACTCAAGGAAACACATACACGATGGTGGGTGTTATCACTGAAATTTCGTCCGCACAGGGTGACAAGAACTCAACATCATCAGCACAAAAAAACAGTCATTCATGGCACAAAGGTTAACTCCACAGCACAACAAAAGGGCCAAAACTATACAAAATTGGCTAAAAAATTAAAAAGC
>JZKD02S2353321.1:314768-333043 GCA_000966675.3 Picea glauca | reverse complement strand
CATAATGGATGATATTACAACATAATTTCGTGGTGAATTTCTCATTTGAGCATGAGAACCCCAACATTGATTCAACTTTGAATCTGGTACGAGGAGTGATATTTTTTGATGAACCAAAGGTCAAAATTACAACAGAATATCAACAACAGAACAAGCAGACAGTCAAAGAGTTACTCTCATGTTATCATGTCGAAGATGAATCACAAGATGAAGATGATCCACACAACATTCAGATCACAAATATTGAAGGAGAGAGAGAGGTGGAAGGTCCATCCTTGGAGTCAAAGGCATTTTCTGCACCAATCAATGCCAAAAATTCAACATTGGGACGAACGGAAATTTGAAAATGGAAAGCAGTGGATACTATTGAGATGAGAAGACACTAGAAATGATAACAAAGTTACTACACAAATACAATGACCTATTTCCAACAACCTTTACAGAGATGAAAGACATAGGAGGTGAGTTAGGCGAGATGAAGATACCCCTAAAACCAAAGGCTAGACTTATTAGACAAAGACCTTGTAGGCTTAATCCAGTATATAAGCAGAAAGTGAAAGCATAAATTGACTGAATGTTGGAAGCTGGCATCATAGAAACAATAGAGGAATATGAATGGATTAGTCCTATGATAGTCCAGGAAAATAAGTAAGGGGGGATAAGGATTTGTGTAGATTTGAGAAAACTCAATGATTATTTCTTACATGATCCTTTCCCTACCCCTTTTATATATGAGGTCTTGGAGAATGTGGGAGGCTAGGAAACATATTCATTCATAGATGGATTCTCAGGTTACCATTAGATCAAAATAGCTCAAGATGACATGTATAAGACTACCTTCGCTACAGAATGGGGATCCTACCAATATACAATCATGCCCTTTGGATTGAAGAATGCACCAACTATATTTTCAAGGGCACTCGTAGCTTATTTTAAGGAATTTATACATCAATTTTTAGAATTATATTTGGATGAATGGACTATGTATATTCTTTTGAAAGATCATGTAGAATTTTTAAGACTAATGTTGGAAAGATGCAGGAAATGTCATATATCATTAAACATCAATAAATGCATTTTCAGTACACCTTTTGGGATATTGTTGGGACATATAGTGTGAAAATAGGTCTTACTGGTTGACGCTGCTGATATTACTGTCATTGTAAACTTACCACCACCAAGGTCAGTACGCCAATTAAGATCCACACTGGGACATACAATGTACTACAATTTTTTTATCAAGGGGTATGCACATATTATTGCATCGATGGAAAATATGTTGAAAAAGGACACCAGATTTAAGTGGAATAAGGATTGTTAGCAGGGATTGGATACCTTAAAGGATAAGATGGTGACAACATCTATATTAGTGTTCCCATATTGGGAAAATAAATTTCATGTGCATGTAGATGCATCAACAATAACACTTGGAGAAATTCTAGTGTAGCCAAGAGCAGAGGACTTAGATCATCTTATAGCCTTTGCAAGCAGGAAGTTATCAGAATCTGAGCAGAATTACAACACCATAGAAAGAGAAGGACTAGCCATGGTGTATGCACTTGAGAAATTAATACATTATTTATTGGGCAAGCATTTTAAAATGTTCATAGATCGTTCTGCCATCAAATATCTAGTCAACAAGCTAGTGTTATTATGCAGGAGCATCGCTCCACCTTAGCTCGCGCCAGCTAATCAACATGTATGGTGCACATTCAAGGAAGGAGAGGTGTCTCCCTCTCATTTCCTCGATAATCTAAGGCGTGCTTGGGGAATTAATTGAGGACAAGCTGGAAAGAGTGAGATATGCCTTCGCACAAGCTGGAGATAAGGTTTCCATTAATAGGATGACAACAAAAGGGATATGCATCCTATTTGGAGTAGATTTCCATCATTGTAATCTATCCATTAGATAGGTGTTTGAATGGTGATTTGACACCACTAGTTTATCTTGTGAGGGAAGCTCATTGAGCCCATCTTGTATAAATTGATGTATTTTTGCCAAAGTAATGTTGGGTAGGCTGTAGGTTAGAAGTTAGATGATAGAGGAGAAATACAGAGAGTCGACACTCAATTGTATCTCAGAATCCACCATTGTAATTTTTCATTCCACCATTAATAGAAAATGACAGATTTTCCTGTTTTACATTTCTGTCTAATGGATGTTGTGTTGTGAATGTATTTTACATGCATTTGGATTGTAGATGAATGTTAGGAATCATCTGCAGGAATAGAGAAGTCATCTTCTATCCGAGAGTGTGTTGAGTTAAGTCTGGTTCTCTAGGCTAAGTGCAAGGAGTGCGTGACAAAGGGTCAAAAATCTGTAAGCCGATGCAAGGAGTGCATGTATGAACTCAGTCGAGTTAGAAGAGAAGCTACTAAGAGGGAACACTAGGTTAATTTATAGACTCAGGGAGAAATTTCAAGGTGGTTAAGTGCCTTGGGAAGAAAGACTGTGTGGGAGAAAACACAGTTCAGAGTTATTGAACACTTTGAAACACTCTACTAGGAGGGCATAGAGTCAGTCTAAGCATGCACATAAGAAATACTACTGAAGTTGTTAGTGAATCCCAGAATTGTTGAACATTCTGGTGAAGGAAGGATTTGCAAGAGGCACATCGACAAAGGAAAGGAGATGCCTTAAGTCTTTCCATAAAAAAAAGAGAGAAGATGTCGAGAAGCCTATCCAAGCACATGGAGTGCACACAGAAATGTAAGTACATCTTACAAAGCTCAGGAGGAAGAGAAATAAGTTGCCAGGAGGGCATGAAGAAGTCCACAAAGGAACATGAACTTGGAAGGTTTTCAAACCAAGCAAATTTGCAAAAGGAAGTCTGTGCAAAGGTTTGCAAGGAGTGCAAAAGGAGTTTCAATAATAGCTTAAGTCTCAAAGGGTGAATTTGCACTAAGTGGACAAAGGAATAGAGGACTTTCTGAAGTCTTAAAGATGTAGAAGTCAACCATTGTCAAGGAGAAGACATGTGCTGAAATATTGAGCGGTTCGGGAGAAGGAACTTCGTAATGTTTTCCAGGAGAAAACAAAGGTTCTTCACGAAGTCGTGAAGAGTGATTTCATTCTAGACCATTGGATCCAGATGACATGTGGAATAGATCCACATAGTTTGGGAAAATCTAGGAGGGAACAACTAAGACAGGAACTCACAAAACCCAAGTTTGCGTAAGTGATCATAGCCATTGATCGCGAGGGGAATGTGGAGCATATAACTGGTCCTGAATAATTCACCGATTCAGAAGTCGGGAAGGAGGAGAAAGTCACTCGTGAAAGTCCTGAAGCATGGGGTCACAAAGAGAGCTATCCCATGGTCATAGTTCTTGGTCACATCAAGGAGGGAGTCTAGCATAGAGAGCTAGCTCTATCGACGTTGAACATTGAAAGCACTGAGGATAGGGTCCATGGGTGCCACATAAATTGGACCAGGAAAAGAAAGGACCTTTAATAGAATTTCAGGTTCTAAGAAGGAATCTAAGGAGCCGCTTCGACTCATATATCAAACGATCCTAGACTGGGAGGTCGCGTAACCCCCAAAGGAGGGTTGGGGTTGGCGCCAGAGTGGTATTAGAGCTCCAGTTCGTCTGTAGATTTTAGGAAAAGGAGGAGCATAGATTTTCTTGCAGGTCACAGGAAAAACTGAGAAGGTGGAAGGAGATAGTCTGATACTAGAGTGGTATGAGAGCACAATTTCATTTGTAGATTTTAGGAAAAGGAGGAGTTGGATATGCTATTAGTTGTAGAGTGAACAACAAACTTTCCAAGAGGGAAAATTAGAGGGTGAATATGGCCATTGAAGGTCACAAGCATGGCCGAGGAGGAGTCCACTTGTAGAAGAGCAGAGAGGAGATGGACAAGGAGCTTAATAAAATACGAGAATAGATGGAAAATCTAGCATTTAATATGCAATAGTAGTCAAAGGTGCATTGGAGTTACAAATGGCCTTTGAAGAGAAAAGCTGGTTGGCCTGTTCAGAAGTTGTTGACTAGAAGGAAGCAACAGATGATAAAAGGGTGGTTGAGGCATGCTGAAAACATCATTCATAAGGGAAAGAGATTTGGAAAGGGTCTTATAGATTTTCAGGTGGGCAATGAGACGAGATCAATGGGTCTCATAAACTACCAGGTGGATAGAGGAGACATCCCGATTTTCCAAGTGGTTAAGGGAGAAGAAGTAAGCTCAGTTGAGAGTTTACATCAAGGGATGTTAACAGGTGAAGAAGAGGTGAAAGAAAGACCTCACTCAGGAGGAGATTCACGTGGAACTGAGAGCCGTGTGAATGAATATGATGAGAAGTTAAAAACTTCCATCATAGAGGAGAGGGATCAAAGGGACATTCTGATCATTGGAGGAGTTGAGATATTCCTACCAAGCGACCAAGGAGAGGCTAGCACAGATGTTGCAGGTACGATAGAGAGACAACCGGTAGAAATTGTCAAGGAGGAGGAGGAACATATATTGAGGTATGTCCCAACACAAGAATAAGAGAATTCAACAAAATCACTCGATGTTTTCATCTAGGAAGCTGAACAGGAGATGACTGCAACATTGGAGCCTGCAACAGAAGAGGAAACATATAGCATCAATTTTGAAAATATGTGTGGATAATTGGAATCTCTTGAGAGGAGAGTGGTAGTGAAAATCATTCACATCCAAAAGGCTAAGTTGGAAGAATATGGAGGATTACCCCAACATGAGGAGCATCTGGAGGAAACTGGAATGGGACTAGTCGAAGGACTGGCTGGAGTGAATTTGTTAGAAGAGGTGGTATCTGAGAAGAAGCCTAGTGATAAGGATCCTGTAGGAGTGAAGGATGCATCAGAGTGGAAAGCTAAGTCCACAAAGGTGGAATATGTCTTGGGAAGTCGGTGTGATTTTCCCATTGACAAGGAAGAAGTGCAATGAGTTAGTCTGCAATAGTAAAACTAGACAATGGAGTAGTTGGGCGAGGTGATCGAGGAGATAAGGAATATAATGTTGGATTCAACAAAGGAAGTGGTCATCAAGAGGAATCTGGATGAAAGGAAATCTGCATGGGCAGTTGGGAAGATGCAGGAGTAGAGGAGCTGAGAGACAGGTCCAGGAGAAAGTTTGGGATCCAGGTGGATTTCAGCCACATTGGAAATATCATGAGAAAGAGCTCATGATTTTTGCCACTGTGGAGTATGATGCAGGAGCATTGCTCCACCTCATCACACACCAGCTAATCAACACGCATGGTGGGAATTCAAGGAAGGAGAGGTGCCTCCCTCTCATTGCCTCGAGAATATAAGGTGTGCTTGGGGCATTAATTGAGGACAAGATGGAAAGAGCTAGATATGCCTTCACACAAGATGGAGAAAAGGTCACCATTAATAGTCTGATGGTAGAAGGGATCTACATCCGATTTGGAGAAGATTTCCATCATTGTAATCTATCCATTAGATAGGTGTTTGAATGGTGATTTGACACCACTAGTTTAGCTTGTAAGGTAATCTCATTGAGCCCCTCTTGTATAAATTGATGTATCATTGCTAATTTAATGTTGGGTAGGTTGTATGTTATAAGATAGACGATAGAGGAGAAATACAGAGATCCGAGACTCAGTTGTAGCTCAGAATCCACCATTGTAATTTGGCATTCCACCATTAATAGAAAATGGTAGTTTCTCCTGTTGTACATTTCTGTCTAATGGATGTTGTGTTGTGAATGTATTTTACATTCATTTGGATTGTATATGAATGTTAGGAATCATCTAAAGGGATAGATAAGTCATCTTATATATGAGAGTGTGTTGAGTTAAGTATGGTTCTTTAGGGTAAGTGTAAGGAGTGCATGACAGAGGGTGGAAAATCTGTAAGCCAATGCAAGGAGTGCATGTCTGAACTTAGTGGAGTCAAAAGAGAAGCTGTTAGGAGGGCACACCAGGTTAATTTACAGATTCGAGGAGAAATTTCAAGGTGGTTAAGTGCCTTGGGAAGAAAGACTGTGTGGGAGAAAACATAGTTCAGAGTTAATAAAGACTCTGAAACACTCTGCTAGGAGGGCATCGAGTCAGTGTGAGTGTGCACAAAATAAATATTACTGAAGGTGTTGGTGAATCCTAGAATTGATGAACATTCTAGTGAAGGAAGGATTTGCAAGAAGCGCATCAACACAGGAAAAGAGATGTTTTAAACCTTTCCATAAGGTTGAGAGAGAAGTCGTCGAGAAGCCTAGCCGAGTGCAAGGAGTGCACCCAGAACTGTAAGTCCATCTTACAAATCTGAGGAGGAAGAGTGAGAAGTTTCCAGGAGGACATGAAGAAGTCCACAAAGGAACGTGAACTTGGAAGGTTTTCAAGCTGAGAAAAGTCGCAGAAGGAAGTATGCGCAGAGGTCTGCAAGGAGTGCTGAAGGAGTTTTGAGAACAACGTAAGTCTCAAAGGGTGAAGTTGCACTAAGTGGACAGAGGAATCGAGGACTCGACGAAGTCCCAAAGACATATAATTCAACCATTGTCAAGGAGAATACAGGTAGCGGAAGATCGAGAGGTTCGAGAGAAGGAACTTCATAAGGATTTTCGGGAGAAAAAAAAGGGTCTTCGCGAAGTTTCAAAGAGTAATTTCATTCTAGACCGTTGGATCCAGAAGACACGTGGCATAGATCCATGCATTTCGGTAAAATCCTGGAGGGAACAACTGAGACAGGAACTCATGAAACCCGATTTTGCGTAAGTGATGATAGCCATTGATTGCGAGGGGAATGTAGACCCTAGATCTGGTCTTGAAGAATTCTCCAATTAGGAAGTCGGGAAGGAGGATAAAGTCACTCGCTAAAGTCCTGAAGCACGGGGTTGTGAAGAGAGCTGGCCCACGGTCATAGTCCATGGTCACATCAAGGAGGGAGTCTAGCATAGAGAGATAGCGCTATCAAAATTGAACTTTGAAAGCGCTAAGGAGAGGGTCTGCGGGTGCCACATAACCTGTACCAGGAAAATAAAGGACATGTGATAGAATTTAGGTTCCAAGAAGGAATCTAAGGAGCTGCTTCGAATTAGATATCAAACGATCCTAGACAGGGAGGTCGCATAGCCCCTGAAGGAGGGGTGGGGTTGGCACCAGTTGGGGGGGAGGTTCTTTAGATGGTTGTTATTATTCCAAGAATTTGATTTTGAAGTAATATTCAAACCAGGGGAGCTAAATACTGGGCTTGACCACTTGTTGAGGGTAACTAATGTTGAAGAAACTAGTAACTTGGAAGAAAAATTCCTCGATGCACAGTTATTTTTAGTACAAGTAGTTGATGAATATTTCATTTATATCACTGAATTCTTAAGTACATGAGTTGTGCCACAAGATTTTAGTACTATGGAGAAGAAAATTATGGTAGTCCGAGCTACAAACTATCAACTCATTGCTGGTCATTTATACAATATGCGCGTAGACAAAATTTTGAGATGATGTGTATTGGAACATGAACAACCCATGGTTTTAGAAGAAGCTCATGAAGGCATAGTTGGAGGACACTATGCAAGAAAATATACCACGCATAAGGTATTGTGCTCAGTTTTATGGTGGCCAACAATTCATAAAGTTTCCAAGGAATATTTCCAGAACTGTGATGTTTGTCAGAGGGTTGGAAAACCCAACAAGAGGGATGAGATTCCCCTAAGACGACAAGTAACTTTGCAAGTATTTGAAAAATTGGAAATATATTTTTTCGGACCTATTAATCCACCAACAAGAAGGTCAGGAGATAGATATATCATCACTATGACCAAATACTTGACCATATGGGAAGAAGCAACACCAGTCAAAGATTGCAGTGCATAGACAACAACGCACTTCTTATTTGAGCAAGTGATCACAGGATTTGGATGTCCCAAGATTTTGATGAGTGACCAAGGAACCCATTTTATTAATAGTACCATCAATTCTATAACTGAAAAGTTTGAAGTCTATCACCATAAGAGTACACCATATCATCCTCAGAAAAATGGGAATGTAGAAGATTTCAACAAGATTTTGGAAAATGCTTTGACTAAGATCTGTAATGTTAAGAGGGATGATTGGGATTTGAAAATACCAGTAGTATTATGGGAATATAGGACCACATGCAATAATTTGACAAGACACAAACCATTCAAATTGGTGTATGGATAGGAAGAAATGGTGCCATTAGAATTTCTGGTACCTAGTCTGCGCATAACAACAATTACCAATATGACAGAAAGAGGTGAATACATGAGAGGTTAATTCAACTGATGTAAATGGAAGAAGACATGATTCTAAAAGGATTTCACCAAGAGGTACAGAAATCAAGGGACAAATCTTGGCATGACAAACACATAAAAAAGAAGAGCTTTAAGGAGGGATACCTAGTTCTTCTCTATGACTGCAAATTTTTGCAACACAATGGTAAGTTTGTAATGCATTGGCTAGGGCCATATGAAGTAAATACTGTCACATATGGAGGATATTTGCAACTGAAGGACTTGGGAGGAACATACCTGAAAGGAATGGTGAATGGTAGTCGATTGAATCTATACATGGATATTTGCCCTACTAACTCTTAGTAATTGTAGCGCAATAAGAAAGTCATGTATATAGTGTACTATAATATATATTAGGAGAGAAAAACTTATAAAAAGAAAATAAAAAGGAGAAAAAAAAGAAAAATCTATACAAAATTATAAAAGAAGAAAAATAAAAGAAGAGGAAGAAGTCGGTTGAATGGTAGGAAAGTGGGAAAAGTCATGCACAACAACTAATGTGACAAAATAGAGAGACAATGCACAAAAAAAATCGACTCGACGCAAATGCATGAAAAAAGTGAAAAACATTTATGACCGGGTCTATAAAGTGTTGAAAGCATGGGTTATATTGACACTTAGTGATTTTTGAGAACATAGAAAGATAGAAGTGTGTGACCTAGGTGTAATTGTGTGAAGAAGAGAGAAATTTTCCAAACCAGATACAACATGACACCATCAAAGTTTGGCACTCTAGGAAAATATGTATGGATTACTCGAAAAGGATAAAGGAGGAAGGAAAGGATGGTGGAGATTGAGAATTTCGTTGAG
This sequence comes from Picea glauca, assembly GCA_000966675.3. Lineage (NCBI taxonomy): Eukaryota > Viridiplantae > Streptophyta > Pinopsida > Pinales > Pinaceae > Picea > Picea glauca. The sequence continues at coordinate 323,994 of JZKD02S2353321.1, read as the reverse complement.
CTCAAATATGTTACGAATTCAGAGACATAGTCACTCATCCCGATGAGGGTTGAGGAGGAAAAGTTGAAAGAAAAAAAAGGGGAAGTGAGGCATAGCTCTAGGAATTGAAATGGAAATACAAAACCTAATCCAAAAACATCGGCTAAAAATGACAAAATGAAGGGTCAACAATAGGTTTTTGACGATGAGGACATGTTGGTCGAGGACATCACCAACCAACCGGAATCTGAGGGGGAAGAATATGAAACAAAAACAATATAAGCAGGCCCATATACTATTGCGTAGAAATTAAAGGCACAGGATGCCACATAAATCACAATTCCATACCTCTTGGACACGGTGGTGATCATGGAGGACATGCTCAGGAAAGTACCTAAACTAAGGTACTCAGTCCATGATGTCCATGACGCAACAAAATTACTAGACTTGGCCGAGGAAGCTTACTTGAAGAACATAGGAGAAATTGGACCCTTAGGAAAACTGATCATGGAGCCCATGCAGTGGATAACATGGATCTACAACTCTAAGATCATGAACCTCCTTGATATACCACACTTTGGGTGTAGTAAAAATGTTGGGATGTGCATCAAAAGAATTCTAGCATGGGTACATGGAGGCATTCTCTCGATGGTGTTATCGGACAAATTGGTAAGTGCAGACACTAACAAATCTCCCTAGATCCACCTGGATCTAGAACAAAACAAGACAGGACATTACTCTTTCCCTAAGTTGTAACCATTGAATCTACTAGTAGAGAGGAACAAGTGACATACCTTTAAATTGCTTCCTTAGGTCTCTGTTGTCCCCGCTTCGCTCTGGTGCTCTCATGCAATCAAGTCCAAGACAACACAAACCAACCAAGGTGAAGATAAAAAAGTATATTCAAAGTCAACCTATGCATATGATCAAGGAGTTATGCAATAAAATAATGGTGATTTTATGGGAAAGGGACATGCATGTGTATCATATTAAATGAAAGTAGAAGATTACAACCTGATCACCTTGATGTTGCAAGATTCCTTTCAGTGACCCTTGGTTCCAACACACACACTAGCTCTAAAATTGCATGAATAATATCTGACACAACTCGATAGGCCTAATGAGGTCTCTAAGATTTTATCCAAGCTGAGTTCCTCACACAATTCTTTCACCAATTCCTCATTCAATCTTGCTTAACCTTTTCCATGAGAAAAATTTCAATATATAGGAGAAGGAGAGATGGTTACATGGATGAGGATGATCCCACCAAATCTAAGAAGTCAGTAGGATGCCAACCATACAAATGCCAACTCATTTTCTAGAATATTCCCTTCTAGAACCCTCGAGACTTCTTCTTTTTCAGAGCTTAGAAATAGGTTTGCACCCTGCCTATAGAGAAGCCTGCGAACAGTTCACACCCTAAGTGTGGATGGCCTATGAGAATCAAGCACTCTTGCACCCTAATACACAGGTAGCCTGCAAACTCACTTTAAAATGTGTTTTTGGAAGAAGATAGCAGTCATTTTTCTCAGGCAAAAAGTCCTTGTTGAGAGCTTGAATACATCATTGTAGAGACATCGCTAGAGTGACCAAAAACATGTGTAACAGAATGCCCCCCAAAGTATGAGGTCGGAACTTGTGACAACCGAAATACTTTGTAAAATGCGTGTGTTAGAAACCAGGAGCGCACCTAATCAGAAACCTGCAAACAATCAAGCATCTGCAAAATATAATACCAGTTCTGAGGTAGGCATTCCCAAGCTCAAATCATCAATGAAAGAAAACATAAGAGTAGGTCATGGCCACCAAGCATACATTATGAATCCATGTCGTCAAAAATCTACATAGCCACCAGGAATACATCGTGGATCTATGAAAAAATTGCTACATAGCCACCAGGAATACATTGTGGATCTATGTTAAAAGGATTGATTTAAGACAACATAGCCAGATGAAATACAAAGTGGATCTATGTGTCGATACAAATCATACATACTCCATCGCATCTTGGATCAAAAGGTGAGACCCAGGGTCTTCAATCCCATCACCTAAAATTACAAATCTAGCCATGTGATTACATGTGTTGAAGTCGAACATGGTGGAAACCACTTGATTACCGATCATCAATGAAAGTCGTTAACAAGTGCAAGGGAAATCATCATTGATGTCAATGACTCCCAAGGTACCAAAGTATAATCCGAACGAATGTGAATACATGAGATGAAGTCGAGCACTCAGCGGAATCTGTCGATCAGGGATCAATGATGTGAACCCCTATCGACAGCGAGGAGACCTGCCATTAAGGCATGCAGGTTCCAAGGTACTAAAGGATTTCTAAGTCTTATTTCTGGATAATGATTTGGAGTCGATGGAACAAGACTCGTCATAGGAGGGCCTTGATGTATCCCCCATCAATGACATGAAATAAGTAACAGATTTTGAGGGTGAAACAAAGTATGGATGAAAGTTGGAACGGACACGAGGAAGGCCGACATAGTAATAATGGACAACTGCAGATGGATGACTCAATAAAAGGTTTGTGTAAACTTCTCTTGAACATATGAATGACACGACCAAAGACTTGGCAGCACTGACTCAAAGATGACCCAAGATGTGACCTTGTAGCAAGTTGAATGAGATACAAATGGATTTCCCAACCCAGATTCAAATGGCAAATAGGGGGTGTCATGTTCAAGAGCGACGCTTACTGCCATTAATATGAAGATGAAAACATATCCCTTTCCAAAATTTCCCCCCACCATTTCTGGCAAGTACCTCTTTATTTTTACACAAGCTTGAGGAGGATAACATATGCTTGTTGATGTAAGCTCATCCTTCAGACGAGGCCCTCGGAGTATATTTAACGAACCCTAGGAAGGAGTGGCTCGATCCCATTGCAGGTCTTTCGATGTTTATTTAACGAGTCCAAGGATAGAAAACTCGAGATTTTTTCATGTTTTGAGAGTCTAAAAAGCACTTAAAGAGGACTCTCTCAGTTCCTTTTTCATAAGATAGTTCGACATGACTGAAAAAGTGATTAACTATCGCCAATCAAACGTCTTGTTCAAATACTTTTACGAGCGTGAACAACACAAGGTCGCTCAACAATCTTTTCATTTTTAGGGAGCGTGAAAAGAGATTAAAGGATACTCCTTGGTGTTTGTCATTTTCGTGTTACCATGACGAGTACAAAAAGACGAGAAAAATTATACTCGGTTACGTTCTCATGTATTTTCGAGCGCGAGAACGAACAAAGACTGAGCTCGAGGTTTTTCTAAAAGACCTTAAAAAGCAGTTGCACATACAAAAAAAAGAAAAAGAACGCTCGTACCCTCTATTCAGACTTTGAAGCTGTGACATCTGCGAAAGACCATGCTCACAAGACTATTAGGGTATTAGGTTTTATAGGAAAAAAATCAACAAAAAATAGTAAAAAGTAAATAAATAAGGGTGAAAAGGGATTTTTACCAATTCATTTTGATTTTGCCAAAATCTTACCCAATATACCTCATTTTCCCCTGAATTTCTTTGCTTGATTCCGAGAGGCACAAGCAACCGTTTGGTGAACTGTCTCAGCCGACGAGGTAAGATCTTGATCCTTCAACTTTTCCATGGTTTATTTTTTGTTTTCATGGACAATTTTCAGGGTTTTAGGTCCATTTTGGGGCCACACCATGCATTCAAGCATTCTCGTAGGTGTTTGATCATCACAATGTTGGAGTGGCGAGAAAGAGAACACGAGGAAGAGGATGCCATTGCTGGGAATGACTCAGGTATAGTTGTCGTCCTCTGAGATTGTGGGCTTTTGAAATTCTTTAGGATTTCGGGCATGAGGGCTCAACTTAGATTGTTGGAATACTTAGTCCATATGTGGGACATGGACCAACAGTTATTCCACGTCGGAGTCTATACATTGACCTTATATATCGAGGATATCTATTTCCTCACAGGGTTGTCACAGTGTGGGTACCATGCTACTTTGACTGGAGGTAGAGGCGATGGGCTCCCCATGAGTGAGTATTGTCACCGGTATTGTGTCCCCGAGGCAGAGAGCAACAAGGGTAAGGTGGCTAATTGGTGGGTCCAAAACTTGACCCTTCAAACCATTTTGTTCACTATTGCACGGATGGCTGGGAGCGCGGCTCCACACATGGCTCTCCAAAGCTACTTTCAATATGCCATAGAGTGCACAGAGCCTCGAGTCTTCAATTGGTTGGACACATTTCTCCGCAGTATCAAAAGGCAATTAACGAAATGCAGAAAGGGCGAGTTGAAATAGTTTGGGTATGGGTCACTTTTGGTATCCCCAGTGGAGTCGCCAATTTTGTTATCGTACAAAATTTATGAGGGAAATTATGGACCTAGGGAGTCAGTGAAGATATCCTCAAGGCTCAGAGATTGATGGGAATGAGAAATGGTAGGTCAAGAAAAAACCACTAAAAACCACTAAAAATGGGTATGATCCCCAGTGGAGTCACCAATTTTGTTATCAGACAAATCAGTAAGTGCAGACACTAACAGATCTCCCTAGATCCACCTAGATCTAGAACAAAACAAGACAGGACATTACTCTTTCCCTAATTTGTAACCATTGAATCTACTAGTATAGAGGAACAAGTGACATACCTTTACATCGCTTCCTTAGGTCTTTGTTGTCCCCGCTTCACTTCGGTGCTCTCGTGAAATCAAGTCCAAGAAAACACAAACCAACCAAAGTGAAGATAACAAAGTATATTCAAATTTAACCTATGCATATGATCAAGGAGTTACACAATAAAATAATGGTGATTTTATGAGAAAGGGACATGCCTCTTTATCATATTAAATGAAAGTAGAAGATTACAACCTGATCACCTTGATGTTGCAAGATTCCTTTCAGTGGCCCTTGGTTCCAACACACACACTTTCTCTACAATTGCTTGAAGAATATCTGACACAACTTGATAGGCCTAATGGGGTCTCCAAGCTTTTATCCAAGCAGAGTTCCTCACACAATTCTTTCACCAATTCTTCATTCAAACTTGCTTAACCTTTTCCATGAGAAACCTTTCAATATATAGGAGAAGGAGAGATGGTTACATGGATGAGGATGATCCCACGAAATTTGAGAAGTCAGTAGGGTGCCAACCATACGAATGCCAACTCATTTTTTAGAATATTCCCCTCTAGAACCCTCAAGACTTCTTCTTTTTCCAAGATTAGAAACAGGTTCCCACCCTACCTATAGAGCAGCCTATGAACATTTTGCACCCTAAGTGTGGATGGCCTACAAGAATCAAGCATTCTCGCACCCTAGTACATAGGCAGCCTGCGAACTCACTTTAAAAATGTGTTTTTGGAAGAAGATAATAGTCATTTTTCTCAGGCAAAAAGTCCTTGTTGGGAGCCTGAATACATCATTATAGAGACATCACCAAAGTGACCAAAAACATGTGTAACAGATGGATAGGTTAGTTCAACTCAAAGTGGCATTGATCTCCAAAATTAGAGGATTACCCACAATGGGTGCTCAATCAAAAGAATACTTGGACAACAAAGTGTGCAAGAAGGATATTGTCGAGATAATCAAGGCACAGTTTGGAACCAACAGAGGGAACATTGGCATTGTTATTAGAGACAACAATGATGATGCAACAAGGTTCACCAACAAGCTCATGGCTTGCAATATGCTGAGGAAATGCATAAAATAATAGGCTATAGCAAGAGTCATCATAGTCTCCGCACAATGCATGAAAGGGGTAATGTTTAGTTGGGCGCCTTACCTCTCGAACCAATTATTGATTTCCTATAAATATGCGTAGGATAATGGAACTGATTTCCATTATTCTTGGCTAATTATCCTCATATAATTCACAAGGTGGTAGGAGCCTAAATTTTTGGCTTTTCTGGATAAGAAAGGGAAGTGCTACATAGCCAGGCATGAATCCATCTAGCAGGCCAAGGACACCAAAAATCATCAGGAAAATAGCACAGTGTTCACTATGCTTCTGGAAGAGATAACAATGCACAACCAATGTGTGGCACATTCTTTTGGAAGTGGTTCAAAAGTATGAAGGGATAGCCAGGTTTAAGGCATCCGGGCACCATATGTGGATCCAAGCTGCAAGGGATCCAAAGAAGGAATGGTTGGAGATGCATTATTGAATCAGTAAGGAGGAGGTTGATTAGATAATCAAGGAATGGCCTACACAGTGGAAGGTTCCAGTAAAAAAACCATTGACAAAGAAAACAACAATTACATCGGCCAATCCCAAGGGGAAAGTAGAAGCAGGCCCCTCAACTAAGAAAAATATCCCATCTTCTAATACTAGGAAGGCTACAACGTGCACTCATGCATCTAGAACCAAAAAAGTGTGAAAGAGGCCAAGGAGGACAATAATTGTGCCCAGGGAATATGTTCAGGTGGATGCCAATAAGGGAGACACATCTCATGCCAATGAGGAGGGGGCATAGGCGATGATGAGTGGGGCACAACCCTTACAGAAAAAAATAACCACAACACAGGTGAAGGAGATGCACAAAAAGATTAAATACACCAAGGAGGGCCGAGTCATCACCTTGAAAGAGGATGATGCTGAGTTCATGGAAGATATGTTCTAGGACAGGGGGGAAGATGAGGTCCATGCCATAGAATCATAGAGAGAAGATATCATGGCCAAACTCATAGAATTCTATGATACTCTACAACAACTACAAATTCATACATTACAACAGGCCACAACACAACATCTTGAAAAGAAACAACAACCCCCGATGCAGAAACAAAAATACGATACAGTTCAGATAGTAATACAGGGCAGTGACACATTCACGATCACACAAAAGATGGTCAGGATTGATAAGGAGGCCACACAGAAATCCATGGGGTACATATACCACTTTAAGGTAGCCATGGTGCAGATACCCACAAAATAACTATACAGACTCTAGGCTAGTATAATGCAGGAGGTACAATGCAGAGCTCGTGTGGATGCCACCAACTTAGAAGTTGGTAGGGAGGTCGCAGAGATGTTACATATCACTTGTGACCAGTTCAATTTGGAGAAGAAGGGGGAAAAAGAATGCATTGACAAGCTAGAGAAGGGGCTAAAAAAGGTACACAACCACATTTTAGATAGTGCGCAAACACCAGATAGAAGCGTAGATGAAAATATAAATATCATTGCACAAGGAATTGAGGGATATAGGAAGGAGATATAGGAGTTTAAAGAAAAAATGAATCCTATGACTCCTCCTAAGGTTTGAGAGTAGAGAGATCAACAAACAACATTCGAGATAGATGAAATGAAAAGGGAATCCCAGGGAGTCATAGAACCGTTTGACAAAACTACACAAATTTGGAATACTTTGGAGGAAGATGAAAGTGTCCAAGTATTGGACCAGTAAGAGGATAAAATTAGCACTGCAATGTAGGAGTTGAAGTAGTGACAGAAAACCATGATCATTACCAAACACTTGAAGGGCACGTAGGAGATGAAGACCCTATAGATAGAATTGAAAACTACATATATCAATAAGCAAGCAAGGTAGGCCCAGTTGGAGCCCCTCCAAGAAAAAAAATCACAGATAATTATGGAGCTTGAGGAAGAGAAGACAAGGATGATGTAGACACATACATAAAGCACAATAATGTTGCAAGAACAAATAACAATGCATATGGTTAAGGCACTAACATATAAAACTGTGTAGGTGAAAGAAAAGGGGAAGGAACTATTAGAACAGTTCCACATATTAGAGAAGGATGTATAGGTAGCGCACACCACTTGAGTGGCTTGGGATGAGCCACATGTCAGTGTTGGGGCTTGTTGGTGTAGGACTATTTTGGGAGAAAGATCTATTTTTGAGCACATGCCTAGTTTTGTAAGAGAAGGTTTATTTTTGGAGCACACATCTTAGGAGGCAGAAAAGAAACATGCAAAAAAAGAAGGAAAAGTAGAATGCATGAGGAAAAGCAATTTGGTGTGCATGCAGACAGGCCTAACCATGTTAGTCTTAGTTTTTTTGACAAATATTGTAACGTTTATAAGCCAGTAGAATAATATAAATAAAGACCTATGAGGTCTAGGTGGGGGGTTAAGAAGTTATTGATTGTTGTGAGTTTTGTTATGGTTATTGTGGTAGAGTGGAATAAGCTAGTGTTTGAGGGTTAGGTCATAGGATGAGGAGCCTGGTGTGATCTAGTCATCCTCCCAGAGGGTAATTACCCTCATTTTGATTGTAATCATGAAGATGTAATGTGTGCAACACATATTTTGAAGCAAAATTAATAAAAGAGAAGGAGAGATAGATATTTGTGGATGTAGCCCCAGGAGGGGGTGAACCATGGTAGAATACTATGTTCTATGTATTTTGAATGATTTATTTTTCTATTATGTTAATCATCAATTAAAGAATGAATGGTTCAATCTAAATATAACAACATGCATGCATAAGTTAATGATGAATGAATCCTAGAAGTAGATGGATGATAAATGAGGATGTATAAGGGAAAGAACCAAAAAACAGTCTCCACTCCTTCCTAGACTACAAACACCTGAATATTGCATGCCCCCCTAAATCTATCTCGAGTGATACTGTACTGTGCACTTTATGCGTAGCATTTCCTTCTGGTTTACCAGGAGGGATGATAATTTTGAGGGTTTTGTTGGAAACCTATTTGAGATCAGAACCTAGGTCATCCCAAGTAACCAACAATATATCTTCCAACAAATGAAGAAACTATTGACTAATGCACCTACTTTGAAGATTGCAAACCTAGAAACAGACTTCCTGGTTTGCACAAATGCTTGCAAAGAAGGACTTGGTGGAGTTCTCATGCAAGAAGGACAAGTAGTTTTTTATGAATCATGTAATATGAATGAACGTGAGCATAAGTATGTCCCCCATGATATAGAACTTGCAACAATTGTGCATACGTTGAAGATGTGGAGACACTACTTGCTAGGGAGGATATTTATCCTCATGATTGATCATTGTGGTCTAAAGTATTTATTTAACCAACCAAGGATGCCAAATAGGCCAGTGGATGGTGCTGATCAGTTAGTTTGAATTTGAAATCAAACAGATAAAAGGAAAAGAGAAAAAAGTAGCTGACACACTGTTAGGGTCCTAACCTGCACATAGGTAGAACAATACATTCAGATGTAATAAAGGTCAATATTAATAAGGCCTTTCAATAAAATAGAATAAGGCAGATGTAAGAAGACCTAATAGAAGCTTCCTCTTCTAGAAGGATCTTCCTCTAGAT
>JZKD02S2353321.1:271952-296516 GCA_000966675.3 Picea glauca | reverse complement strand
CAAACATTTAAACCAATGTTAATTCAATCGTGCCATCGTATAAGTTCAGACTTATTAAATCAAACCAAAAGTTCACCCGATCGAGATTTATAATTCAAACCTTTGCCATGCAAATTGAAACTCATAAATTGATCATACACTCACAACATAATTACAATCAAAGTTTTATGAAACATTATGACCAAAAACTTTGTAAAATTGATAAGTCAAAGGTTTAAAACAATAAGGATCACATCATATAAGACCAACATCAATCATGACCCTTGTAGAATCAAATGTAGCCAATAAATTTGAATGCTCAATGGCTTATTAATCAAACAAATCCAAATGCACAATCAAGGCGAATGGGCATAGTTTGAAAGTCGTTCGTAGTCATACAATAAACTAATGGTAAAGTGTCTTTCAGAAAATCAATAAAAGACTACGACAGTCCAAACAACAAAGGTGGAGCTTTCACACTTTTAGTTGTGAAAACTGAATCAAAATCAAATTGCAATTGTCATAAGAAATGAAACAAATGTCTAGTTGTAAAATGCGACGATGACTTGTCGATTTAGAAGACAATTAGGTGTAGGCAGCTTTTTAGGGCAATTAAAAAAAAATTGAATTGGCTGCCAACATGTCATTGATGACCTCTTGGATGAATTGAGTGGCGCCCAATTCTTCACTAAACTTGATCTTCGTTCAGGATACCACCAGATACGTATGAAAGAGGCAGACATTTGCAAGATTTCCTTTAGAAATCATCAGGGCCACTATGAGTTTTTGGTCATGCCCTTTGGCTTGTGTAATGCCCCCTCCACCTTCCAAAGCCTCATGAATCATGTCTTTCATCCTTTTCTCTGCCATTTTGTCTTAGTTTTCTTTGATGATATCCTCATCTATAGAAAAACCTGGACATACCATCTTGCTCATGTGGATCGAATTCTCCATCTACTCTCTCAGCACCAACGTTTCCTGAAACAGTCTAAATGTGATTTTGGCACCTTGGAAGTAGAATACTTGGGTCATCTGGTTGGAAAAGATGGCATCAGGGTGGATCCTAAAAAGATTGAAGCTATGCAAGACTAGCCTCACCCAAAGAATCTTAAGAGCTTGCATGGATTTCTGGGCTTAACAGGGTATTATCGCAAGTTTGTTCAGAATTATGGGAAGATTGTAGTGACCTCTCACTGATATCCTCAAAAATAACTCTTTCACTTGGACTCCAGCCGCTGCTCAAGCTTTTCAAACCTTGAATATGTCCATGTGCACCACTCCAGTCCTCGCCCTTCCTTATTTCACAAAGACCTTTGTGTTGGAATGTGATTCCATAGGGAAAGGAATTAGTGTTTTCCTTATGAAAGAGGGTCAACCTTTTTCCTTTACCAACAAGCAACTATCTGAATGAAATCTGGGAAAATCCATCTATGAAAAGAAAATGTTGGCTATTCTGGATGTCGTTGATTTGTGGCGCCCTTATCTATTGTGGCAACGTTTTCAAATTAACACAGACCATCAAAGCCTCAAGTATTTTCTGGAACAACTCATTTCGTCCACAGAACAACAAAAATGGGTCATTAATCTCTTTGGATATGATTATGAAATCATTTACAAGAAAGGCAAATACAATGTGGTTGCGGATGCACTTTCCCAAAAATATGAAGATGAAGGATCCCTTTTTTCTCTTTCATTCATTGTACTAGATTGGCTCCAAGCCATTCGCCAGGAATGGCTGCAAGATCCCAAAAGTTCATAGTTGATCCAACAATTGCAGTCCAATTCTCCAGCTTCCCCAGGGTACTCTTGTCTCCATGATGAACTTCAATACAAAGGCCATTTGTATTTAAGTAAACAATCAAAGATTAAATCCATGGTACTTTCCGAGCTTCATGCTACACCCACAAAAGGGCACTCCGGGTTCACCAAAACCTATGATAGGGTCAAACGTTCCTTTTTCTGGAATGGTATGAAACAGGACATTCATAATTTTTTAGCCGAATGTGATGTGTGTCAATGCAACAAGGGAGAAACAGTTAAATCCTTGGGCACACTACAACTGCTCTCGATACCACCTGCTATTTGGAAGGATATCTATATGGATTTTATAACCGGCTTACCCAAATCGGGCAATAAATCCATCATCATGGTGGTTGTTGATCGCCTTTCCATGTATGCTCATTTCTGCGCCCTTCAACACCTGTTTACAACACCCACGGTGGCTCAAATTTTCATGGATCAGGTCTTCAAGCTTAATGGCATGCTGCACTTTATTGTTTTTTATCACGACCCAACATTCACAAGCAATTTTTTGCAGGAATTGTTCAAGATACAAGGCACCAAATTGCATCTCAACACATCTTATCATCCCTGGACTGATGGCCAAAAGGAAGTTGTCAACAAGTGTTTGGAAATATATTTGAGGTGTTTTTCCTTGGAAAAGAAAATCAATGGGCTCAATAGTTACCCCTAGATGAATGGTGGTACAATACTTCATACCATACAACTACACGGATGACTCCTTTTGAAGTGGTATATGGACATAAGCCACCTTCATTTCTCTCATACTTACTGGGTGCCTCGAAGGTCCAGGTGGTTGAACCAACACTTACAGCTCGAGAGGCTATTCTCCGTACCCTCAAAGAAAATTTGGTCATGGAACATAATCGCATGAAGCAACAAGAAGATCAAGGTCACTCTGAACGTCAATTTGCAGAAGGGGATCAGGTTTTCTTCGACCGCAACCTTACAAGAAAATTCCCTCAAGGCCGAGCATTGTCAGAAGCTAGCACCCAAATTTTATGGTCCTTATACCATTCTCAAGTGTCTGGGACAAGTATCCTATCAGTTATCTTTGCCCAGCCATTCAAAGCTACATCCTATTTTTCATGTTTCATGCTTAAAGAAGGTGATTGGAGCTAAGTGCCAAATTCAAATGAACCTTCCAGAGTTAGCTGAAGAAGGATCCATTTGGCTACATCCAGAAGCCATTTTGGACCAGCGTGAGTGTCACCTATGTCAGAGAACCATCAAGTAAGTTATATTCTAGTGGAAAGATACAACTCCAACAGACACCACTTGGGAACGAGCTACCATTCTGCAACAATTTCCTCATCTCAAGCCTTGAGGACAAGGCTTTTTTTAAGGGGGTGGACATGTTAGGGTCCTAACCCGCACATAGGTAGAAAAATATATTCAGATGTAATAAAGGTCAATATTAATAAGGCCTTTAAATAAAATATAATAAGGCGGATGTAAGAAGACCTAATAGAATATTCTGCTTCTAGAAGGATATTCCTCTAGATGCTTCTTTTTAGTATAAACAGGAGTCGAGGGTATGAGAACCCTAACTTGAATATTATTGTAATAGAGCTCTTCTCAACTAGAGGTTTCTCCCTCGAAGAGGCCCATGAACATTTCTTTCAGATTCAAAGTTCTATTTTTGTTATTATTCTCATATCATTTCAATGTTATTGTGGTAAATGTTCTGGTTATATTACTATTATTCTACCATCACTAGCATTTTATTTGTATTCTGCATACATTTTATATCTAGTATATTACACGCACTTAGCCGAGTCATTCATAAAATACACTTTGTAGCACCAAGTGTAGGAGAGTCCGACATTCGATAGAGGATTAAGACCCTCTTTCTAGAAGACGAGTTCTTCAATCAAGTGAAGGAAAGGTTTCAATAAGAACCTAGGGAAAATAGGTATGAAGGATATCAACTAAGAGATGATAATCTGGTGTTGTACAATAACATGATATATGTTCCTAATTCAATGGATTTGAGACACTCGATTTTGGATGAGTTCCATAGGAGACCATATGTAGGTCACCCTAGTTATGAGAAAATGGTGACAACAGTTAGAAAATTCTATTATTGTCCTAGAATGAAGTAAGACATTGCCCATTACATTGTGAAGTGTTTGGAGTGCCAAAAGGTAAAATTTGAGCATCGACACCCTACTAGACTATTGCGTCCTATATAGATACTAAAGTGGAAATGGGAAATGATTTCCATGGATTTCATCACTAGTTTACCCAAGACAACCAAACAATATGATTCAATCATGGTTGTAGTGGATAAGTTGAGCAAGGAAACTCATTTTATCCCCATACAATCCACTTATAAATCCATTGATGTTGCTAATGTTTTTATGAAAGAAATACTCAGATTGCATGGTTTTCCTAAAACCACAATTTTAGATAGAGATGTTAAGTTCGCCTCAAATTTATGGAAAAACTTATTTGTAGGTTTAGAAAAACAATTGGCATTTAGCATGACCTACCATCCCCGAACATATGGTTACACCGAAAGGGTGAATAAATTTTTAGAAGATATGTTACGGATGCATGTTATGCATCGACCCAAGAAGTGTTAAAAATATCTACCTTCAGTAGAATTAACATACAACAATGGTTATCAAGAATCATTGAAGATGAGTCCATTCGAAGCTCTGTATGGAAAAAAGTGCAGCGTTTTGATTAGTTGGGACAATATTGTGGATTAAATTATTCTTAGAACAAAACTACTAAAGGAAATAGAACATGCCATAGTTAAGGTAAGGAAGAGCCTGGAGATTTCCCAGGATAGACATAAGATCTATTCTGATAGCAATAAAACCCCCAAAGAACTCAAAGTAGGATACCACATGTATCTTTGGGTGAAACCCAAGAGAAGCTCCATGAAAATTGGGATGTGTGATAAATTGGCTCCCCGATATTGTGGGCCATTTGAAATCCGAGAAAGAATAGGACCAACAACATACAAAATTGCTTTACCACCTACTATTAGAGAACATAATTTATTTTGTGTGTATTTGTTAATTTAACGTCCCCTAGACTACATACGTACATACACAAAAACCTCTACTCTGTTCAAACTCTGATACACACACACACACACACATATAATGCAATTTAACAAATATAGACATTCTTCTCATACACATATTCATGCAAAATTGACAGTAAACACATACAAGCAATAAACATAGACAATTATGATAAACTTCAGAAATATACTTAAACACAACATGTAAAATTAATATAGAATGGGTACTTTTATTTTTATGAGAAGATCACCAACAATGTGAATACCTTCCATGAACCTCCCAGCCTTAGACCATGCTGCTCCAAGCTATCAGTAGTGGGTCACCCTGAGCTGGGACTAAACTCCACCCAAGATAAAGGAAATCCTAGGCTAGGATAAAACTACGGAAATATGCACAATGCAACAAGAAGGAATCCCTCCAAGGATCCTACTTACACCCATCGCTCAAAGACTCTCATTCCCCACATGCTTGTCCCACCCTGGGAATATACACCTTCACTATTCCACAGTCCATTGACTGATCCACTTCCCTTCTGGGGCTTCAACAATAGGCCAGATCAAGAGTTCTCAGAGCTTTGTAGTGTTCGACAACACAATTATTCCAACAGAGGATGAACACCTTCAGTACACACTCACATAACCAGATCAAATATCAACACATTGATGTTTTCACGTGGTAAAACCCCTATGGGGAAACATCCACAGCCCCAACCAATGCTACCACTTGGAGCAGTTTATTAATGCAAAAGAAAAATATTACAAAGAGATTCTACAAGAGAGTTTCTCACAATTGATCATCGAAAAATGACCCTCCATGCTCTTTAAATAGATATCATGGACCAATTGGGTGTCAAGCCATAGATCAATGGTCATTAAGATCAAGGAGAGTATGAACCGTCAAACCACTCTATGTCGGGAACATATCATGACTGTTGGATTTCCTAACTACAAATGCATACTAATTCATAATAAAGAAAGACACTTTTACCTAACGACATATTAGACCAAGTAGATCTTAACTAACTCTTAAGTGTATAAATATCCTAACATCCCCTCTTAAGAACAACTTGGGATAGGATTGAAGGATTTACAATGTTGACACAATAGGAGAAGGAAGGAGGAATTGGAGCGTATCCCCCCTTAATGAAAACTTCATGAAATCCTAACATAGATCGAAGTTTGGAAAACTTCACTTCTGTAAGAGACTTTGTGAAAATGTCTACAACTTGGTCTTCTGTAGGGAAAAAGATCTCTTCAATAACTTGATCGTGAATGAGTTTTATGATGAAGTGCACATGTAACTTGATGTGATTGCTGTGCTGATGTTGAACTGGGTCTTTGGAAAGCTTGATGGCACTCTGATTGTCGCACCAAAGGCTGGTCGGATGCTGCTGCTCGAATCCACACTTTGAAAGGATCTGACGAAGCCACAAGGCTTCCTGACTTGCATTTACAACTGCTTGGTACTCTACTTCTACTAAAGAGAGTGCAATAGCTTGATATTTATTACAAGCCCAAGTGCCAGGTCCTGAACCAAGGCTGAAAACATAACCTGCAATAGACTTCCGATCATCAGGATCACTGACCCAATATGAATCAGTGAAACCAACCAATAAAGGAGTCCCTCCTGAACTATAATCTATCCCAAACTGAATTGTACCACAAACATAGTGGAGTATCCTTTTAGCTTCTTTCCAATGGATTTCATGGGGTGTTTTCATATACCTGGAAACAAGACCAACAACAAAGAAAATATCAGGACTGGTATGAGTCAAGTATAAGAGGCTACCGACTAACTGACGGTACAGGGTGGCATCAACTTCAGGAGAAGTACAGGTGGCAGTAAGCTTGACTTGAGACTGTAAGGGAGAAGGGGCTAGTTTAAAATCATCCATGTGAAAGCGAAGAAGGAGGTCACAATCATACGTAGACCGGGAAAGAAAAATTCCTTCATTGGTTTGCAAAACTTGGACGCTAAGGAAATAGTGCAAAAAACCTAAGTCTTTCATTTCAAATTTCTTCTTACGGCTGGTTTTCAAATGGTTTAAATTTTTTGAGTCACTACCAGTAAGGATAAGGTCATCAACATAAAGGACAAGGATTATGAGATGGCTTCCTACTTTCTTGGTATAGATATTAGGATTAGAATGGCATCTAGAGAATCCAGTGTCAATAAGAAAGCTGTCCATTTTGGCATACCAAGCTCGGGGAGTTTGCTTAAGACCATAAAGAGATTTATTAAGGTGACAAACAAGGCTAGAGTTATTCTGGACATAGCCAGGAGGTTGTTCCATGTAGATTTATTCTTTCAAATCGCCATGGAAGAAGGTGGATACAACATCCATCTAATGGACCTCAAATTTATGTGAGGCAACAAGGGAAAGAACAAGGCAGATGTAATTCATTTTGGCTATAGGGGAAAAGGTTTCATTATAGTCAATTCCTTCAACTTGGGAAAATCCTTTGGCAACTAACCGAGCCTTGTGGTTTTCAACACTTTCATCTGATGCATACTTAGTTCTGTAGACCCATTTACATCTGACAAGTTTTCTTCCTTTTGGAATAAGTACAAGATACCAAGTATTGTTTTCCATTAAAGAACGATACTCTTCATTCATTGTTGTATCCCAATCTGGATGATATGAAGCTTCTGTAAATGTCTTTGGATCATGAGTCTCTGAAACTTGAGCCAAAAGAGAAGAGGTTCACTAGAACTATGAACGTGTTCGAAGTTGACCTGAAGGATCATCGACAAGACCACCAACTGCTTCTCGTGTTGAACGAACCCATCTAGGAAGCAGTGGAACTAGTGCTGGTTAAGGTTCAAAGGAATCATTTGGAGGAATTTGAGCTGGTGGAGGTGGATTTTCATCCTTCCTATCATCATATGAATAAGAAACCAGAATAGGAACATAAGAAGGCACGAATGCATAAGATGGCTCGCAGGCCAAAGAAGGCACAACTGCCGAATTAGGCTCGCAAGCCAAGAGATTTTCATCAAATTTAACATCTCTTCTAAGAATAATTTCATTACAATGTGGTTGAAGAAGTCTATAACCTTTGACATCTTCAGAATAACCAACGAATATAGACTTTTCACTTTTAGGATGCAATGCTTTCCTTTTATCATCAGGAATGTGAGCCCATGCTATACTGCCAAATAAATAGAAGTGACTTACATCTGGTTTAATTTTAGTCCAAGCTTCTTCCGATGTTATATTTTTAAGAGCCTTTGTGGGAGTGTGATTGACTATGTAATTTTCACATTTGATTGCTTCCGCCCAATACTTTAGACTTAATTCCTTAGATTGGATCATACAATTAGCCATTTCTTTTAATGTGCGATTCTTTCTCTCAGCAACACCATTTTGTTGTGGTGTATATGGAACAATGTGTTTCATTTGGGTTCCCTTTGTAGTGCAGTAACTTGTAAAATTATTGTTCACATATTCACCTCCATTATTTGTTCTTAACTTTTGAATTTGATGTCCAGATTGATTTTCTACAAGGGCCTTGTAGGCCAAAAACTTATCAAAAACTTCGCTCTTAATTTTTAAGAAGTAAACCAAAGTACGTTTGGAAAAATCATCATTGAAAGTTAATAAATACTTGCACCCATAAAAATAAGGAGAAGAAAATGGAACACACAAATCAGTATGAAAAAGATGCAAAGTGCCCGAAGCGTGCCAAGAGGCACGTTTGTCAAAACTGTCCTGATGATGTTTTTCGAGAACACAACTGACACAAACACCATCTTTGCATGAAATAGGAGGAAGACCAGTCACCATCTGTTGATTACATAGTTGTTGTAATGAGCGATATTTTAGATGACCAAACCGCTCATGCCAAAGTTTACTCAAGTCATCACTATGAGCAACAAAAAATGATGAAAAAGATGATGACCCAAAGTTGTCAAACTTGTACAACCTGGTAATATCATCAACAATTACAGTTGCAAGAACATGCTTAGGATCTTTTAGATCCTTGATTACAACTTGGTGAGGTGAAAACTCTATGGTTTTACCTTCACTTGAATGAGTGATTTGATATATTGATAGAAGGTTACAAGAAAGACTTGGAACATATAATACATCATTGAAATGACCATTATCTACTTGAACTATTCCAGATCCTAAAACACTAAGAGATCTATCATCACCAAAAAATATTTTATTAGTGCTACATTCATTTAGAGAAAAAAATATGGCTTTATCCTTAGCCATATGATAAGATGATCTTGAATCAATAAGCCACTCATCATAAGAAGAAGTGGAAGTTGTGTTTAAGGAGAAACCAAAAGTAGAAAGTTAATGTCCATGAGAAGAAGAAGAAGAAGGAGAATCAATACCGATGTTGTGCTTCTTCATCACTTCTTCTAAAACTGCCATCTTCTTGAAACATTTAGACTCATCATGACCATCTTTATCACAGAAGTTGCAATGTCAGTCAGTCTTCTTATTTTAATATTTTGCTCCTTTGTCACCATTAGGAGTTGAAGTTGTCTTAGTGGGTTTGGGACCCTTATGTTTCTTTTTGTTATAGCGAGGATGTTTCTTCTTGGGATACTTGGGTTTATCTTTCTGCTAGGAAACTAAGGCTTTGTTGGAGGTACTGTAGTTTTGATCACTACAAGTTGTACAAGATTATATTCCTCTCTAATAAAATAAACACAAAAAGACTCAAGAGTGTGTTTTTGATAAGATTTCCCTAGAGCCTCTCTCATGGAATAAAAGGTAGATACAAACACAAAATATGCACTACCTAGGTTAGAAAGAATAAGATAGATGCAACACTCTTCCTCTATTTTTATCTTACATTCTTCACATAAAATTCTGAGCATTTTAAACTTAGATAGATAGTCTCAAGGAAAGAAAAATCACTGAGACTCAAGGTCAGTACTTGATTTTCTAACTGTTGTGCTCGGATAATATTGAGTTTACCAAAGACAGATTCAATCTTTTCCCAAGCTTCTTCAGGGTCATCAATTTCTTGAAGGTGGAACCTTAAATCGATAGAAATGGAAATTCCGATTAGTCCACATGCTTCATCACTCCTATTATCCCATTTGTCTTTCTTATCATCATCAATGAGTTCTTTTTCCTTTCCCAAGGTAATCCGGGACAAGCGTTTACTTCTTAATAAATCTTCCATACGATATTTCCATTGGAAGTAGTTGGTGATGGTAAGAAAAACATTACTTGTAGACGCCATATTAAATATGCAGATAATATGGATTTAAAAACCAAAAATGATGATCTGGATGGAAAGAGCTCGAAAAGTTATGCGGTTTTAAAAAACGGCACTGAAAACAAACTTCGGATGTGAGAGTTATGCCCTTTTATAAAAGAGGCACAAATAGTAACCAAATGACCACATGATAGTGTAAGTTTCCTTATGAAGTGACCCAATTTTATAAAGAGATGAAGTTACTTTATAACAAAAAATCTACTTATAGTGATTCACTTTTATACTTGAAGTGAAATACACTTTACAATTTTAGCATGAACGTTTTTTCAAAAAAGGTAACAAAAGAGTGACTTGAACTCAAAACTCAAAACCTCTTACTTAATAAGGCAAATTTTAACCAAATGGTCTAGCAAAACATATTGTAATATTTAGAAGGAGGATTTTTTGTTGTTGTTGAATATGACCTTGGAGAGCATGCGAAGAAAAAACTCTTTTCACACAAGATTTTTTTTTTCTTCTCGATGACAACAAGGGTTAGATCTCGGTTAGCTTACCTGGAAGATGCACCTTTTCCTATATGTTTTTGATTTTCCGAGATCACACAGGGCACGTGGAAAAGAGCGGGGGTGTTGTTTTTGTTGAAGATGGCCTTGGAGAGCTTGCTAAAAAGAAACTCTTTTCACACAGGAAAAAAAAATTCACTTCTCGATGACAACAAGGGTTAGATCTCGGTTAGCTTACCCGAAAGATGCACCTTTTCCTATCTATTTCTGATTTGATGAGATCACACAGGGCATGGGGAAAAGAGAATACACAGATCTAAAAGAGTAGCAACTTGGAAATAAATAATACAAAACCGAAATAAGACCTAAATACTTTGCAAAAATTAAAAAAATGTATATTCAAGATTTATACCTCTGAATCTAACTGTAATGACCGTATTTGGGCGAACAGAAACCTTTTCGAGTGAAATGAAAAGTGTTCCTAAATGATACTTGTGCTCCAAATGCAATGGAATAGTCCTCTCAACACAGAAATGTATGAAAATGAAAGAAAATGGAGATGAGGCAACTCATCTTCATGAACTTGATCTACAACAGGAGTGGGTCTTCAAATAGGCTCCGATACGATGTTCGAAAACAAATGTATTCCAACAGAGGATGAACACCTTTAGTAAAAACTCATATAACCAGATAAAATATCAACACACTTATGTTTTCACGTGGTAAAACCCCTACAGGGAAACATCCACAGCCCCAACCAATGCGGCCAGTTGGAGCAGTTTATTAATGCAAAAGAAAAAGATTACAGAGAGATTTTATAAGAGAGTTTATCAAAATCGATCATCAAAAAATGACCCTCCATGCTATTTCAATAGATATCATGGACCAATCGGGTGCTAAGCCATGAATCAATGGCCGTTAAGATTGAGGAGAGTATGAACCGTCAGATCACTCTATGTCGGGAACATATTGTGACTGTCGAGTTTCCTAACTACAAATGCATACTAATGCATACTAAAGAAATACACTAAGAAACACACTTTTTCCTAACAACACATTAGACCAAATAGATCTTAACTAACTCCTAAGTGTCTCAATATCCTAACATGTAGCTGTTGTTGGTATCCCTCCAGGAGAAATCACTTCCCCAATAATCTCTCTCACATGGAGAGAGTTTCTCACAGGCCTAAAAACCTGCTTCTTCAACCCATGGACATGACAACTTGCCTCTTTAAACTACATGACTGAAAACCTGCTTCTTCTATCTAGCTCTTAAGTCCAATGGATAACCACAGTAGAAAAATCGGGTAAGGCAGGGTGCGGGCTCAACAAAATACCAGTGCGTCCATGTTACAAAGGTTCATGATGGTAGAGGGTTCAAAAATGGTAGAAAAATGGCTGACTTCATGTCTGCTCAGTGCGTGAGGGAATGGGAAAAAGGATGGCCAGAATGGCTGAGTGAACCCCCACAATGATGGAATTTTCCACATAATCTGCATGCATCCTAGATGACACTTGTCTCTCCAGGAGCTCGTTCCTCTCCACTTGGAGTTCGTTCCTCTCCCCAAAGGAACTTAGGATAATAAGTTATATCCAACCTTAGTCTTTTAGGTATATATTATAATATTCTGTTGGGTTAATCCATCAATATTAGCCCCTTTTCCTAGCCTCTCATCCCCCTTCACTTTCCCTTCCTAGTGGAGCTTAGTCCCCCATAAATCTTTCTTCGTGGTTGTTCTACACACAACGATGCATTTTATTAATGATCTGCATAATTAGATATACAAAAATAGGTTCATTGGCCTTTACATCTAGGCTCTCCGGAATAATAAACACATAATCCTCCCAACTTATAAATACTTGGCTCACCAACCTATAAACACCATTAAACATCATTACAATTCAACAGGGGCTCATCCTTGGGGTATCACAATCCCCTCTGCTTATTTATGCACTACCCTCAGTGCACCATATTTGCATATTATATCCAAAGAGATGTAGGTATTCTTACCGCATAGCATCTTCATGCTCCCAAGTTGCGTCCTCGAGACTGTAACAGGTCCATTGGAAATTTACAAGCCCTATGGCTCAATTTCAGAGCTATTTGATTTTCTGGTCTATAATGTGTACCATATGTACTTGAAAAGAAATTTCTTACTCCACCTGAATCACATTCCAATCAATAACATGATTAGTATCAAGTATATATTTCTTAATCAATGATACATGGAATACATTATGTATAGACATAGTTGCAGGAGATGAAAGTATGTAAGCTACTAGCCCAATCCTCTCTAGGATTTCCAAAGGCCCATAATATCTGGTTGCCAACTTGGAACAATTTCCCAACTTCGAGGAACTTATGTTGGCCTTCACCTTCAATAAAACATGATCACCCACTTTAAATTCATTATGAGTTCTACCCTTGTCATCATAGATTTTCTGCCTATCTTGGGCAACCTTTAAATTCGGTTTAATCTTCAACATTTTATCTTCAATTTCTATGAGGAACTCTGGCCCAATCACTGCTCTGTCAGCTGGGTTGTCCCAAATTACTGGTGTGTGGCACTTTTTTCCATAAAGTTCCTCAAATGGGCTCATCTTCAGTGATGCTTGGTACCCATTGTTGTAGGAAAATTATAACAAGTGCAGATAATCTTCCCATTTATATGGTTTTTCCATCACGTAAATATTTAACATATCTGCTATCACTTGGTTCACTCTCTCCGTTTGACCATTAGAATTGATATGATAAGTTGTGTTGAAGTTCAGATTTGTTCCGAACCCTTTGAATAATCCCGTCCATAACTTTGAGGTAAAATTTGGGTCTCTGTCAGACACAATTGTCTTGGGTATTCCATGCAAGCGTGCTACTTCCCTCGTATAAATATCAACAACATTGGTTTCCTTGTGAGTAACCTTTATAGGATTGAAATGAGAAGCTTTAGTAAGCTTGTCCACCACCACCATGATAACATCATGTTGCTTGCTTGTTCTGGGAAATTTGGTGATGATATCCATTGTCACCACTTCCCACTTCCACTCAGGAATGGGAAATGGCTGCAAAAACCCAGCTGCGTGTCTATTCTCAACCTTGACCCTTTGACACTCCAAACATTTAGCAATGTATTCAACAATCTCCCTCTTCATTCCTAGCAAAAAATATTATCTCTTGACTACTAAAACTATTTTCTGATATCTTGGGTGTCCAACATAAGGTACATTATGCATCTCTTTCAAAATCATACTCTTCAATTCATGAGAATTGGGTACATAAATTCTGTTCCTGTACAAGGTAATTCCATCACTCCCCAATTCATAATCTTCAACTTTTTGTTGCATTTTACCTTGCTGTAATTTTGCTACCAACTCCAAGTATTGCAAATCTACTTTTGCAGCCTCATAAATTCTTCCTTTAAGATCATTTTGATACATTCTAATAGCTATAGCATGCATTTCATACACTCTCTTGTTGAGTGCATCATCCACTTTGATTTCTTTTCCTTTTATGTGCTTAATATCAAAGTCATACTCATGAAGGAATTCCAACCATCTGCTCTTCCTAGCATTCAAAATTGGATGATCAAACAAATATTTCAAACCATTATGGTCTGTCCTCAGCTCAAACCTCTTTACCATGAGGTAGTTCCTCCACTTCTTCAAGGCATGCACTATGGCTACCAACTCCAAATCATGAATGGAATAAATCCTTTCATGCTCTTTCATTTTTATGGACTCAAAATGATGCAGGAGCATCGCCAACTCATCAAGCGAGCTAGCACATCAAGCAGAGATCAGCTAGACAAACAAACCCAAATTTTTGAAGTGCTTTGGGATTGTAGCGCAAGTCTTTAATGAAGCGCCAAACCTTCAAGGAACCATTTATGAAGGTGCTCCTTTTGTATATTGTATCAGACCTTGAGCCATACGCTCTTGTCTTAAGTAGATAGGAGGCATTTAATCTAGTTAATGCTGGTAGATAGGATTTTAAGTCTAGATTTGATAGTTTAGAGTTCAAGAGGGAAAATGGATATAGACACCCTCATTGTACCATTGTAACATAATGGAAGCATTCAGGAGAAAAGAAGAGCAAGCAGAGAATATTGTGTGAAGAACACCCATGTACATGCATTGAATTAATAGAAGGAAGCTTTGATTCAAGCTCATGGTTGGTGTTGTTTCTCTGTATATTGTTTTTGTGCTCATGAATGTTTGCTTCTGGTTATGCATTTTCTTTGTATATGATGTGCATGTGATTTCATGTTTCAAACTGAAGTCTGAAGGGGAGATGGAATGAGTTTCAATTGTTTCTCTATCTGAGCCAGGAGATTCCTGCAAGGTGTGCAGTTGAATTCATCCGCAAGGAGTGCGTTGATGAAGGCTCAATAGTCTAACTCTTGTTCTCATTCACCCAGAAGTGGATTTGGGGTTGCTGAAGCCATGCAAGAGGTGTGCAGGCTGAAGAGGAAGTCTCAGTCGTGAATCTGAGCAAGGAAACTGAAGGCTGCTACTGCAGGAAGTGCGCAGAGTCAAAGAAGTTTGAACACTTGAAGTGGTTGCACGGTTTCCACAAGAAGTGTGTGCAAAGATATCTCTTTTCTAAGAAACCGAGAAGTGTGAAGAAAACTCAGGAGGTACAATACCTTCATGATATTTTTAGAGGAGAGCACGGGAGGTTCATACTATAGAAGGTTCAAGGAAGAGTTGAAAGCATAGGCGTTGGAGAGCAAGTTCTGAGAAGCATACTTAGCCATTCTCGAGAAATCCTCAAGAAGGGTGAAGTGACAACCGAGATCTTGAGGAAACTCTTGGGGAAATCCCATCAGCTGCTAGATCCGTCTAAAGTAGCGAAGAAGTTACGGCCAAACTAGGGGTTTAAACCCAGAATACTGTGAGCCGTTGGATCAGGGGTGTTTTCTCGTCAGTCGTTAGATCTCGGGAAGTTGCGCAGGGTTTAAGTCCCAATGAGAAGAGGAGGAGTCCCAGAGAGGTCATCGGTATATTATAGCCATCGGGGTTTTGTTAAGGCAGAGAATCGGGACCCTATGGTTCTCAAAATCCTGAGGAAGGATCTCAGCCATTGATCTCGGCAAAGGCACGTGGCGAGAGATCCCGGAGAGTCGGGGTTCAGTATTCCGAGGTTTCCGCATACAACGGATTTGTTGCATTAGAAATCGTGATTTCACGATACCTGATAGAGCGACGAGGAAGCGGTGACGTGGAGGAGAACGTTCACACGTGTATCGGGGTTTTGCATTTCAGGATTCTCGGTGACAAGAAACTCACGACAGGAGAAGTCACGAAATCCCGAAATGCGACGATCCCACAGTCCTAGCACTTTAGTGGAGGATAGGTGGAATCAAGAATCGGAGAATCGGAGAACCCGAGGGTGTGTGTTCTACACATTTTGATTCCTTGAATTGCGAAATCCCGATAGGGGAAAGGATCGTGGTCTCCTAGACCAACAGGACACATGCGAAAAGAGTTAGCCGGAGGGGGATAAAGGGTGCATTGAGTGCCATCAGGGATCGGGAATCGGGGATACATGAGAGCAGTGGACCACGACAGTGAAAAGGATGATTTCCCGATGGGGAAATTCCTGATAGGAGCAAGGTAAGCCTTCGAAGAATATTCATCGAGGTTCGGGGATTTGTAAGACCCGATCTCGTGAGTGCAGGACACGCGATCACGCGAGGCCCGATTTCCCGATAGGAAAACGGGAGATGATAAGGAGAATTTATGTGGGTGGCAGAGTCTTGAAAGGGGTTGAAGAGCATTTCAGTTCTTCGAGCCTAGGAAAAAGAAGGTCCTGGTGGGAGCGGACGTATCCTGGGTGGTGCGTTTGCGTCAGAGTGGTATCAGAGCGAGAGAAAATCTCTCTGTTTTCTGTAGCAGAGAAGAAAAGAAGATTTCACCATGCCACCGAGGAGAGAAAGACAATCACCCTATCCATAGGATAGGGGGAACCAAAGAGGAAGAGGGAGACAAGCACATAATCTAGAAATGGAAAGGTAGATACGTGATCTCCGAGCGAGATTAGAAGATATGGAAGCATGGCAGAGACGCACAGCCAGTGCTGGAGATCTGAGTGACTTTGAAGACGAAGTTGAACAACCAGGAGAAGTTGCAGCCAAATATGCAGCAAATGAGCGATTGATTAAAGCTATCACCTGAATGAGTTCAAAGACAAAAATGGACATCCCAACTTATGAAGGGAATCTAGATGCAGAAGAGCTTCTATATTAGATTAGAGCACTTGACACCTACTTCGATTATGAAGATATTGAAGAGGATAAGAAGGTGAGGCATGCTGTCACGAAATTGAAAGGACACGCAACATTATGGTGGGATGAGATTCAAGCGGATAGACATTCCAAAGGCAAGCAAAAGATTAAAAGTTGGGATCGAATGATCATGAAGATGAAGGTGAATTTCATCCCGAGAGACTACCAAATCACGTTGTTCAGGCGAATGCAGAACCTGAGACAGAAACTGATGACCCTGAAGGAGTACACGGAGGAATTCTATCGGCTAAATATCAGAGCAGTTCATCGGGAGAGCGATGATGAAAAAGTTGCCAGATACATGAATGGCTTAAGATACGATATCGAGGATGAGATGAGTATGACAACCATAAGAACAGAGGAGGATGCGTATCAGATGGCATTGAAAGCTGAGGAAAAGCTAAGCTGTAAGACAACACAGCGAGGCCGAGGTAGGAGCTAGCCAAAAGGCAAGTCAGTTGCTCAAGATAGGTTCCAGAAATCCAAGGACGACTGGAAAAAGCCTCAGATTAGAGTATAAAGAGGTGGAAGTTCACAGCGAGGCTAGCACATTGAGTCGCGAGGGCAGCAGACGGAACAGGGCGGAGGATATGCTGACGTGAATACTTTTCCTTGTACCAGAGGAAGAGGAAGAGGCCGAGGTGGAATAACCACATGTTTTACATGTGGAAAGAATGGACACAAGGAAGTTGACTGTCCAGATAGGAAGAAGGATGGAGGGGAAGCTCACATCGCCAAGGCACAGAGGCGAAATGCTGAGGCAGAAGACGTAGAAGACAGAAGGTCACTGATGATGCGTAAGGTTCTCTTAACACCCGAGAAGGAAGTGGTGGACACGGCTTAGAGGAACAGACTTTTCAGAACCACATGCAAGACCAAAGACAAAAAATGCAAGGTTATTGTGGACAGTGGAAGCACAGACAATCTCGTTTCAACCGAGATGGTGGAGAAACTAGAGCTGGAGACAACTGATCACCCGAGTCCATACAAAGTCTCATGGCTACAGAAAGGACATCAGGTGAGTGTCACTAAAAAATGCTTAGTTGACATCAAGATAGGAGGATATAATGATAAAATACTCTGTGATGTTATTCCTATGGATGTATGTCATTTATTGCTAGGCAAACCATGGCAATATGACAGGAATGTAGTTCATGATGGGAAGATGAACACGTATACTTTGGAGAAGAATGGAAGAACACATATGCTACTTCCAATTAAAGATAAAGAAGTAAAACCAGAACTGAGGAATACTGTACTTCTCATGAGTGGGAAGGAACTTCTG
Source organism: Picea glauca (assembly GCA_000966675.3). Taxonomy (NCBI): domain Eukaryota; kingdom Viridiplantae; phylum Streptophyta; class Pinopsida; order Pinales; family Pinaceae; genus Picea; species Picea glauca. The sequence continues at coordinate 278,438 of JZKD02S2353321.1, read as the reverse complement.
GCAGAAGTAAAGAAGAAGGAAGATCCACAATTCTTTGTGGTCAGGAAACCAAGGATTGTCTTAACCAGCACAAGAGTGGATAATTTGCCGAAAGAAATTCAGGAACTGCTGGAAGAGTTCACTGACATTGTGGTAGATGAATTACCTCATTCGTTGTCACTGATGAGGAGCTTAAGTCACCATATAGACCTCATACCAGGAGCCAGTTTTCCAAATAAAGCCGCATACAGGTTGATGCTGCAAGAAAATGAGGAGGTTAAGAGGCAGGTATAGGAACTGTTGGATAAAGGACGGATCAGGGAAAGTTTAAGTCTGTGTGTCGTTCCAACGGTACTAAGTCCAAAGAAAGATGGAGGTTGGAGAATGTGTACCGACTCAAGAGACATTAACAATATAACCATCAGGTACAGGTTTCCATTGCCATGGATGGATGACTTGATGGACTATTTAAGTGGAGCCAAATTTTTTTCAAAGTTTGATTTGAAAAGCGGATACCATCAGATTCACATGAGGGAAGGCGATGAGTGGAAGACAACCTTCAAAACCAACGAAGGGTTGTATGAATGGCTAGTCATGCCATTTGGCTTGACGAATGTACCAAGTACCTTTATGAGGTTGATGAATGAAGTGCTGAAGGAATTCATCGGGAAGTTTGTCATTGTTTATTTGGATAACATATTGATTTTCAGCAAAATTAAAGCAGAACATCTAAAGCATTTAGCTACAGTAATGAGGAAGCTACAGTAAGAAAAGTTGTTGATCAATATGAGGAAATCTTCATTTATGAAGACATAACTCATTTACTTGGGGTTTGTCATATTGGCAAATGAATTGAAGATGGATCCAAGTAAAGTGGAGGTAATTAAAAATTGGCCATCACCGAGAAATATTTTCGAGGTGAGAAGTTTTCATGGACTGGCTAGTTTCTACCAAAAATTCATCAGGAATTTCAGTGGCATTAGTGCAGCAATGATGGACACTATCAAGAAAAGGCATAAATATTTTCATTGGACTGAAGAGGAAGAGAAGAGCTTCAATCTGTTGAAGCGAAAGATCACAGAACAACTGGTTTTGGTGTTTCCATATTTTACGAAAGTGTTCCAGGTGAAATGTGATGCAAGTGGCTTTGCCATAGGAGCGGTCTTGAGCCAGGAGGAAAGACCAATTGTATATTTCAACGAGAATCTAGATGAGGCAAAATTAAAGTACTCCACGTATGACAAAGAGTTTTATGCTATCATACAGGCATTGAAGAAATGGAGACAATACTTGATCCCAAAAGAATTTGTTCTATATAGTGATAATCATGCATTGCAGTTTGTGACTCAACAGGAGAAGTTGAATCAGAAACATGCTAAATGGGTAGAGTATATGCAGGATTTTACATTTGTAATTAAACACATTTCAGGTACTGCTAACAAAGTGGTTGATGCTTTGAGCAGGAAATGTTTGTTGCTGCAGGAGTTCCAAGTCAAGACATTGGGTTTTTGAAAACCTTAAGGACATGTACATAGTTGATGCAGATTTTCCAGAGGCATATGAGGCAGCTGAGAATCCAGTTCTCAGAGACAGAATCCCATGGATGGATTATATGATCCAGGAAGGATTGTTGTTCAGAGGCAATCAACTGTGCATTCCAAATTGCTCCATGAGGGAGAATCTGCTAAAAGAGAAGCACAGTGGTGTATTGGCGGGGAATTTTGGCTACAACAAGACATTTGCAAAGCTGAGTGAGTCTTATTTTTGGCCAAGGATGCGGTCGAAAGTTAATAAGTTTGTCGACAGATGTAGAATTTTCCAGCATTCGAAGGGCAGGAAGCAGAATGTAGGATTCTATCAACCATTACCCATACCCGCGAGGCCGTGGGATGAAATTAGCATGGATTTCGTATTGGGATTACCCAGGATGCAAAGAGGACATGACTCGATATTTGTGGTGGTTGACAGGTTTTCCAAAATGGCACATTTTATCCCATGTCAAAAGACCAGGGATGCGACTCACATCGCAAATTTGTTTTTCAAGGAGGTCGTTAGACTTCATGGGTTACCCAGAAGCATAGTATCAGACAGGGATACGAAATTCATTGGACATTTCTGGAGGACACTCTGGAAGAAGATGGAGACTAACTTAATGTTTAGTTCTGCCTATCATCCTCAGATAGATGGGCAAACAGAGGTGGTAAATTGAAGTCTGGGAGATTTATTAAGAAGCTTGGTGACAGAGCACCATAGTAGCTAGGACAATGTATTGCCACAGGAAGAGTTCGCATACAACGACTCAGTGAACAGAAGCACAGGCAAAATTCCATTTGAGATTGTATACGGTAGGCAACCAAGAGGAGTTTCTGAACTGAGGAATTCAGAGTAGATAATAACTAAGAGCACAAGCACTGAAGAATTCACAGAGGTGATGGAAGAACTTCATAGCAAGGTGAAGGAGCGATTACTAGAATCAAACCAGGAATATAAGCACAGAGCGGATCAGCATCTGAGACAACTTCAGTTCAAAGTTGGTGATCTATTTCTGGCACATTTGAGGAAGGAAAGGTTCCCAATGGGAACATACAACAAGCTAAAAATGAAGAAAATTGGGCCATGCAGAGTCCTAAAGAAATTGGGAGAAAACGCTTATGAAATTGAGTTGCCAGATGGCATCAGAATATCTCCGACATTCAATATCTCAAACTTATATCCATATAAGGCTGAGGAAGTAGTAGCTGGAAGTGATGAACAGCCAGAGGTCCAGTGGAAAAAGCAGATGTCGATTGCAGAAAAGCCACAGATGGAGCGTATACTTGATAAGAGGGTGAGCAAAAGGACCAGGCGGAAGAAATACTTTGAGTATCTGGTCAAATGGAAGAATCATCCAGTGGAAGATGCCAGCTGGGAGACTGAAGTAGTGATTCAAAAGCATGGACAAACTGTGCAAGAGCTCATGGATAGGATCCCATGAAAGTTTTCAAGCCGAGGAGTATGATGTAGGAGCATCGCTAACTCATCAAGTGAGCCAACACATCAAGCAGAGATCAGTTGGACAAACAAACCCAAATTTTTGAAGTGCTTTGGGATTGTAGCACAAGTATTTAATGAAGTGCCAAACCTTCATGGAACCAGTTATGAAGGAGCACCTTTTGTATATTGTATCAGACCTCGAGCCATACGCTCTTGTCTGAAGTAGATAGGAGGCATTTAATCTAGTTAATGATGGTAGATAGGATTTTAAGTCTAGATTTGACAGTTTAGAGTTCGAGAGGGAAAATGGATATAGACACCATCATTGTACCATTGTAACATAATGAAAGAATTCAGGAGAAAAGAAGAGAAAGCAGAGAATATTGTGTGAAGAACACCCATGTACAGGCATTAAATTAATAGAAGGAAGCTTTGATTCAAGCTCATGGTTGGTGTTGTTTCTCTGTATATTTTTTTTGTGCTCATGAATGTTTGCTTCTGGTTATGCATTTTCTTTGTATATGCTTTGCATGTGATTTCATGTTTCAAACTGAAGTCTGAAGGGGAGATGGAATGAGTTTCAATTGTTTCTCTATCTGATCCAGGAGATTCCTGCAAGGTGTGCAGTTGAATTCATTCGCAAGGAGTGCGTTGATGAAGGCTCAGTAGTCTAACTCTTGTTCTCATTCACCCAGAAGTGGATTTGGGGTTGTTGAAGCCATGCAAGAGGTGCGCAGGCTGAAGAGGAAGTCTCGATTGTGAATCTGAGCAAGGAAATTGAAGGCTGCTGCTGCAGGAAGTGCGCAGAGTCAAAGAAGTTCGAACACTTGAAGTGGTTGCAGGGTTGCCGCAAGAAGTGCGTGCAAAGATATCTCTTTTCTAAGAAACCAAGAAGTGTGAAGAAAACTTAGGAGGTACAACACCTTCATGATATTGTTAGAGGATAGCATGGGAGGTTCGTACCGTAGAAGGTTCAAGGAAGAGTTGAAAGCGTAGGCGTTGGAGAGCAAGTTCTGAGAAGGGATACTTAGCCATTCTCGAGAAATCCTCAAGAAGGGTGAAGTGACAACCGAGATCTTAAGGAAAAGATCGGAGAAATCCCGTCAGCCACTAGATTCATCTGAAGTAGCAAAGAATTTACGACCACACCAGGGGTTTGAGCCCAGAATACTGTGAGTCGTTGGATCAGGGGTGTTTTCCCATCAGTCGTTAGATCTCGGGAAGTTGCACAGGGTTTAAGTCCCAGTGAGAAGAGGAGGAGTCCCAAAGAGGTCATCGGGATATTAGAGCCATCGGGGTTTTGTTAAGGCAGAGAATCAGGACCCTGTGGCTCTCGAAATCCCTAGGAAGGATCTCAGCCATTGATCTTGGCAGAGGCACATGGCAAGAGATCCCGGAGAGTCGGGGATCAGTATTCCGGGGTTTCCGCATACAACGGATTTGTTGCATTATAAATCATGATTTCACGATACCCAATAGAGCGACGAGGAAGAGGTGACGTGGAGGAGAACGTTCACACATGTATGAGGGTTCAACATTTCGGGATTCTCGGTGACAAGAAACTCATGACAAAAGAAGTCACGAAATCCCAAAACGTGACGGTCGCATAGTCCTAGCACTTCAGTGGAGGATAGGTGGCATCGGGAATCGGAGAATCAGAGAACCTGAGGGTGTGTGTTCTGCGCATTTCGATTACACGAATTGAGAAATCCCAATAGGGGAAAGGATCGTGGTCTCGTAGACCAGCAGGTCACATGCGAAAAGAGTTAGCCAGAGGGGGCTAAAAGGTGCAGTGAGTGCTATCGGGGATCGGGGATCCGTGAGAGCAGTGGATCACGACAGTGAAAAGGACGATTTCTCGACGGGGAAATTCCCGATAGGAGCAAGGTAAGCCTTTGAAGAATATTCATCAGGGTTCAGGGATTTGTAAGACCCAATCTCATGAGTGCAGGACTCACGATCACGCGAGGGCCAATTTCCCGATAGGACAATGGGAGATCATAAGGAGAATTTATGTGGGTGGCAGAGTCCCGAAAGGGGTTGAAGAGCATTTCAGTTCTTCAGGCCTAGGAAAAAGAAGGTTTTGGTGGGAGCGGATGTGTCCTGGGTGGTGCGTTTGCGTCACAAAACATATCACAAACCCATTTTGACTGAGGACTCCACCAAGTCCTTCTTTGAACGCATCTGTCCAAACAATGAAATCTTCATTTAGATCAACAATCCTCAGAATTGGAACACTGGTTAACAACTGCTTCAATTGCTAGAATCTCTTTTCACAATCTCTTATCCTTTGAAGCTTCACCCCCTTCCTTTGTAAGGAAGTAATAGGGTGAGAAATCCTCGAAAACCCTACAATGAATCTTTTGTAGTAGCCAACTAGACCCATGAAGGACCTGAATTTTGTCACATTCTTAGGTGTTGTCCACTCTTTAATCACTAGCATATTTGGCCCATTTTGCGACGGCTATTTCGACGCTATGTCATTGATATGGCGACGAATCTGGAGACTCTGTAACGTCGATTTATGTGATGTGGAATTTTCGACGAACTTGATCAAACGTCGCAAAAGAGACAATAAAGGCAAACAATTGGAAACCAAATTTTCGTCTAAATTGAGACAACAAATTTTATAGCTAAACCGACGCATCAATAGAAGCCGTCGTCTCATATTCGACGAAAACTTTTTGTTGTTTATGTAGCTAAACTGATGCATCAATAGAAGTTGTTGTCACATATTGGATGCACCTTTTTGTTTTTTATATAGCTAAACTGTCACATCAATAGAAGTTGTCATCGCTTATTCGATGACAAATTTTTGTTGTTTATGTAGCTAAACTAATGCATCAATAAAATTTGTCGTTGCCTATCCGACCACAAGTTTTTATTGTTTATGTAGCTAAATCAACACACCAATAGAAGTGGTCGTCGCCTATTCAACGACAACTTTCTGTTGTTTATATAACAAAACTGTCGCATCGATCAAAGTTGTCATTGGATATGCGACGACAACTTTTCATTGTTTATATAGAAAAACCGTCGCATCGATTAAAGTTGTCGTCGAAGATGCGACGACCAAAATTTATTTAGAAAAAAAAATAAAAAATTATTTTGGGCATCAATTTTGATATTAATATTAATATTAAATCCCAAAGGGTATTGGATGAGCCCCTTATTGATTTCACAAAGCCTTGGGACTTCTTTGATGGAGCTTATCAAGGCTCTCCAAAAATGTGTGGGGATGGAGTGATAATATTTTTAGATCATTACCACTTCTTCTCCTTAAAATATGAAGCAGGACTGGGAGCAAATAACATGGTTGAATTCTACACCCTCTAGATGTTGATGAAAGTGGCACTTGGAAAAAATATTAGGTGTTTGCAAGTTCTTGGAGATTTTAAGTTTTTGATGGATTGGGATAGTGGAAAATTTAATATTACATATTTGATCTTGGAGCCAATCATGGCACTATGCTTGGAGAAAAAATCTATGTTCGAGGAGGCCTCATTTTTCCATATCTACATGGATTTTAATAAA
>JZKD02S2353321.1:201622-218040 GCA_000966675.3 Picea glauca | reverse complement strand
TCATGATGATTGCGGCCTTCATGAAGCATAAAAGAAATCACAAAAACAATTATCAAATACGGTAAAATAAATTCAATGATTAAAATAAACATTCAAAACATTACACGATCTATGATACATTATGAAATTGAGTAACTTGACGATTTCTATTATATTCCAACCCCCATAGGTGAGGTGTCATTCTTCATGGTTTTAAACTAGTCTGTTCTTTCCCATTGAAAATATGTTTTTCAATAGTACGATACTTATGGTTCTTTGGAAGAAGGTGCCTATACTCATCAAACACCATCTTTCCTAAAATTTTTGAATAGCGATACTTCATCTTAGGGCCACAAACTGGACATGCAAATTTACCCTTTGTTTGAAGACTTGGAACAATTGGATTAATGTCAATTATAGGATGAGATTATTTAAAATGTAAACATACACCATGATAACATTAAAATATGGTATAGTATTAAAGAGAAATATTAGAATTCTTATACATACCACAAAAATGTGAGTCCACGGGCATCATGAATTGTCCATAAAAGTATTCCACAGAATTTAAATTTCTTCTCCCCGATTGGTTTACATATGTCGTACATTGTGATGCTAGCCCATAACTTTAGTAGCTCGTCGATAAGAGGCTCGATATGTACATTCATATCTTTAACCTGGTACTTACATAATTGTTTGAAATTACACATAATTACTAAAGGAATGATATCATGTAATAAATATAATTAAATAAATAAACAAAAGATATTATGCAAAAATTGAAACAAATTAAAATGTTAAATTCAAAAAATTAATGTAAACAAATACCTAGAACAATCATTGTCAACATTATGTGCTCCATGTTTATTGACATCCAAGGAGGAATGTTATTGTTGATAACAAAAATAGGCCACACTGAGTAAATAGACCTAAGCTCGCCAAATGGATTAATGCCGTCAGCTGCCAATGAAAGCCTAATATTATGAGGTTCATCTTTGAAATCTGCTCATTTTCCCTCAATTTCCCTAAATGCAGAACCATCGACAAACATTCGAAGAACACCATATTCACTTCTTTTGTGTGCATGGTAATCCATAAATTGTGCTATGCTTTCACACCTGAACAATCATTGCAAATGTGGAATTATGGGAATATGAATAAGAACCTTTCGAGGCAAACTTTTTGTTACTTGATCGGTTCGATATCTACTGATAAGACATTGCAGACATTCATCTATCGGTTTTCGAAGCATGTTGTCCATAATATATAATATGGTCATTAGGACATGCATCTATAGTTTGATAATCCATTCCAATGTCTTTCATAATGGCATGCAAACCTTGATATGTGTGAGGTAAAATATTTGACGATGGTAACAAAAAATCATCTAACAATCTACAACATAACAAACAACTAGTTAATGTAAGAATATTAATCGTAAAAGATGCATTATTATTTTACACATTAATTAACACTAAAAAAAATATAAAGAAAAACAACATTTATGTACAGTATGAGATGAAACATATTACATACCTTAGTATCTATTTCATACAAGTGTTCGACAAATTATTCATAACCTTTAAGTTCACCAACAACAATGTAGTGGAGAGAAGATTTTCTCTTGATCCTTCATAAAGTCGTTTATTTGCGTTTTCTAATAGAGGTTCATCATAAATACCAACATTTTCCCCATCCTCATCCAGCTGCGAAAACAAATCTTGGATCATTTTATTTGTCCCATCATCTTCTTCCATGGGATCATTAACTTGATTTCTCCCATCATCTTCTTCCATGAGATCCTCATTTTCTTGGTCATGATGATGTTCCTGATCATCTTGTACAACATCATTTCTACTAATACTTGGTGCAATACTCTACAGAAAGTTAACGGGCAACTATAGCTTTATAATTACAAACAATCATGCAAAATTAGTGTATACTATAACAAACATTCAAACAATATATATACATATATATAATTTTATATAAAATTGACAAAATAAAAAAAGATAATGAATATATAGCTAATTACCATGGGACGATATTCATTCAATCCGCCATCAATGTGACCATATTTCCTACAATGTTTTGTAGTTGTTTCTATTAAAATTCTTATGGGACATCTGAGGCAACATTTTTTACAAGGGCAATAACATCTACCATCACCTTTTTCACCCACTTTACTTTTTCCCCACCTCTAACAACATTATGCGACATTTTTCCACACAAAAATACCCTTTTGGAACCATCGTTGTTATAGCAAAATTTTCGCAACATATTTAAATCGTCAAATATTTATAGGCCAATTTTAGGTCACTATCGTCGCCATTTCAACGATAGTGACCTAAAAAAAACAATTTTTTTCCACCTATTTATTTTAGGTCATTTTCAACGGTAAAGTTTGACTAAATTATTATGGTCAACATTTGTCGCTTATGTGACAGACTATCTAAGGTTGTCACTTATGCGATGAACATTGACCATTATAATTCAGTCAAACTGTAGGCATCGAGATTGCGACGAACACATGGTAGATTTAGAAAAAAAAAACTTTTTCTCTTGCATGTTGTGATGAAAGAGTACTTTCATCGCAAGTGGTCGTTGCTTATTTTTCAATATGTGGTAGTCAATGCCCTCAATATTTTCAGGGTCCACTGCTATCCCTTCTTCAGATATGATATGCCCCAAATAGTGAATTCGGTTCTGATAAAATGAACACTTTTTCAATTTGGCATACAATTGGTGCTCTCATAGCAATTGTAACACCATCCTCAAATGATGCTCATGTTCTTCTTATGACTTTGAATATATAAGGATGTCATCCAAAAATACAATGACAAAATTGTCTAAATATTCCTGAAAAACACCATTCATCAAACAAATGAAAACCGTCGGTGCATTTGATAATCCAAATGGCACCACTGTGAAATCGTAATGACCATACCTTGTCCTGGAGGCAGTCTTGTTTATGTATTCATCTTTGATCCTTACTTTATGATATCCTGATCTAAGATCAATCTTTGAGAATATCCTTGCATCCTTTAATTGATCAAAGAGATCATCGATCCTTGGAAAAAGGATACTTGTTATTTATGGTTAGTTTGTTCAATTGACTGAAATCGATGCACAATCTCCATGTCCAATATTTCTTCTTCACAAAAAATACCGGGGCACCCCAAGGTGACACACTTGGGTGTATATACCCCTTCTTCAAAATATTTTTAAGCTCCATTTACAGTTCCTTCAGCTCTAGTGTACTCATTTTGTAGGGAGTCTTGGATAATGGAGCTTCTCCATGCATCAAGTTTATAGAGAAATCAATATATCTCTTTGGGGGTAGTCCTAGTATCTCCTTGAACACATGCTCAAAATTTTTCAGGACTGCATGATCCTCTAGATTTGGAACCTTATCCTTAGGTGCTTCCTCCATATGCATTCCAAATGTTTGGTAGCCTTTCCTGTAACACTTCTTCAACAACATTGTTGAGATCTCTCGGATAGTAACTTCCCTAGGAATTCCTTGGATTTTTCTTGGGTTCCCTTTCTCATATAGGAAAGTAAATTCCTTGTTATGACAGTCTAAGATAGCATGGTGTTGGTCCAACCAATCCATTCCAATTAGACAATCATATGAACCCAATGGCGGGATGTTCAAATCTTCCTTGGTACTTATCCCATTCATGTCCACTGAACATGATTTAACCATCTCGACAACTTTTCTCTTACTTTCTATAGCCAGCTGTACCAGCCATGATTTCTCATGCTTGCTTCTTGGAAAAAGAAATTTGTCCACTACCTTAGGATCTATATAGCTATGCATAGTTCTTGAATCTATTAAAATATTATAGGCATGGTTATTGATCATACCTTCTACTTCAATCATGTGTGATTGAAATCTTCTTGATTGTATTGTGCATTTATCTAAATATCATATTTTTAAATTCTTGGGAATTCGGTACATAAATGTTTCCTCTGTACATGATAATTTATTCATTTCCCAACTTGTAGTGTTCATTTTTCTACTGCAAAATACCTTGTTGTAATTTTGTTATTATTTCCATGTATTGCAAATCTGATTTTGTAGCCTCTAAGATTCTATCTTTCAAATATGATTGGTACATGCTAATGGATATAGCATGAAACTCATGCACTCTTTTGCTGAGTGCATCGACCACCTTGTTCTCTTTCTCTTTGATATGCTTTATATCAAAGTCATATTTACTGAGAAATTCTAACAACCTACTTTTCCTGGCATTTAGAGTTGGTTGTTCAAATAAATATTTCAGGACACTATGGTCTATCCTCAACTAAAATATTTTCCCCATGAGGTAGTGCCTCCACTTCTTCAACGCATGTACTATGGCTTCCAAATCCAAAATCATGAGTGACATAATTCCTTTCATGCTCCTTCAACTTCCTTGATTCATAACATACAACATACCCATTTTGATTAAGGACTCCACCGAGTTCTTCTTTACATGCATCTGTGCATACAATGAAGTATTCATTTGGATCAAGAATCCTTAGTATTGGAGCACTCGTTAATAAATGATTCAAGTGTTGGATCTCTTTTCACACTCCAATGTCCACTGAAACTTCATTGCCTTCTTTTGTAAGGAAGTGATCGGGTGTGCAATCTTTGAGAATCCTGCAATAAATCCTATGTAGTAGCCTGCAAGGCCCATGAATGATATGAATTATGTCACATTATTAGTTGTTGACCATCCTATAATGGCCTCAATATTTTTAGGATCCATTTCTATCCCTTCCTTTGATATGATATGCCCCAACTAATGAATTTGGTTATGCTAATATGAGCACTTGCTCAATTTTGCATACAACTGATGCTCCCTTAATACCTGTAGTACCATCCTCAAATATTTCTCATGCTCTTCTTCTAACTTAGAATATATAAGAATTTCATTCCAAAAAGACAATGACAAACTTATCTAAGTATTCTATGAAAATACTATTCATTAACACATGAATATAGTTGGTGCATTTGATAACCCAAGTGGCACCACTGTGAACTCATAATTCCCATACCTTGTTCTAAAAGAAGTCTTGCTAATGCATTCTTCTTTAATTATTACCTAATGATAACCTGACCTGAGATCAATCTTGGAGAATATTTTTTCATTCTTCAAGTAATCAAAGAGGTCATCGATACTTGGAAAAGGAATCAGGATAATTATTCTTTACAGATACCCTATTCAATTTCCTAAAGTCAATACAAAGTCTCAATGTTCCATCCTTCTTCTTCAAAAATAAGACTGGATCACCTCAAGGTGACACACTTTGGAGTATATACCCCTTCTTCATGTTCAATTTTTAATTAAATAAAGTACCAAGGCAAGTGTTTCTCTTTCCTAGGCACCTAAGGGATGAGAAAGTGACTAATGTGGGCCGTAGTCATTTAATTTGTGAGATGCAAATTAAAAGGTGACATTATGACTAAAGTGAGGGTGAGTGAAGAGACATCTAATCTCAGCCACTCATTTAATCTAATCTTAGCCATTGGATTAGAGAGACTCCTCAACTTCCTCATGAGGTCGATTAGGGTAGAGGGACGCACCCATTCTTGGGTTGTTGATTCATTTTTTGAGAGAGAAAGAGAGAGAGTATTTTCGAGCAACAAGAGAGAAACCATTTATGAGAGCTAGGGAATGCATCCCAAGGTAGAAAACTAGCATAGAAATTGAGGCAGCAAGGAAAACATTGAAGGCAAGTCATACTGTACGGATTGAGTAGGTCGTACAACAAGAAGAGAAGGCACAAAAATCAAGGCAAAGTACAGTCCAACAAAAAAGTCCATACTGTACGAGTTTTTGAATTCCATACAACAAGAAAAAGGGCATGAAAAATGAGGTAGAAAGTACATTCTGTACTGTACGGATTCTGTACAGTCCGTACGACTATTCTTTTGGCATAGATTTCGAGGAGAAGGAACTGTGTTGTTTTCTGGAAGTTTTGACACATTTCCCAAGGCATTCGTACAAAATTTATTGCTCTGTTTGGGGCTGACGCAGTTGGAATGAATTTAAAGGTGACCATACAACAGTTTGGAGACACAAAAATTGAGGAGCAGACCTACAATTTATTGCAAAAAATTCTGGGAAGAATTTTGAGGAGTTTGGCTCATTTTTCTTATGTGAATATCTGGCACAGTTGTCGAGATAAGTTTTTCATTTAAATTTTTGAAGATGAATATGTTGTAAAAGAATTCTTTGAAGCTCCTAAATAATAAAAATCTCCCTCTCTCACTTACATATGAATAAGTGATGCCTGAGGTGGGGCTCTTTCAGATTTTTGGGTGCATCACTTATTCATATGTCCCTTCTGAGAAGAGGACAAATCTGGAGCCCATGGAAGAGAGAGGGATATTTGTTGGGTACAATGAGACTTCAAAGGATTTCAATATTTACCTTCCTTCCTTGAGGAAGACTATCTCGAGGAGGGATGTCATATTTGAGGAGGACGGAGCCTTTAGGAAGTCTAGAGGGATAGAGAGAGGTGAGCAGTCTTCATCTCAGATTCAAGTGAGCTCGCAGCAAACTACAGTGACATAGAGTTCAGGGCCACCAGCTTCAGTGATGATAGGTTCACAGGTGACAGGGCCACAGAGTTCAAGTTCGCAGGCTACTAGTCCATAGGTTTCAGGATCAGGTACTTTAGAGTCTACATTAGGATCATTGTCTTCAGCAGATGGGGTTGAGTATGGAGAGTCCCCTCCATAGGACACTACTTCAGAGAGGAGGAAGCCCAAGTGGTTTTGGGACACTTTGAGGGAGGCACAGGGTTTAGTGGGGAATCCCAGATAGGAAGTGAGGGAGAGTAAACATCCCGAGAGGTTTTGTAGCTACATCGCGATGGTGAGAAGTATTCGGGAGTCTGAGCCTTCCACTTTTAAGGAGGCCACTAGTAGACAGGTATGGAGAGATGTCATGATGGAAGAGTACAATTCCATCATGAAGAACGATGTCTGGGAAGTTCTTTCTAGACCTGAGGGGAAGTCAGTGGTGACTTCCAGGTGGCTCTACAAGATAAAGCATGCTACAAATGGCAGCATTGAGAAGTACAAAGCTCACTTTGTGGCTCGAGGGTTTTCACAGGTTGAGGGAGTCGACTATGATGAGACCTTTGTGATGGTTTCTAGATACACTTCGATTAGGACAGTGATCTCCATTGCAACAGAGATGGGTTGGAAGATCCACTAGATGCATGTGAAGACTGCATTTTTGAATGGTCTTATTGAGGAGGAGGTGTATATTGAGTAGCCACTGGGATTTGAGGTGCATGGGAGAGAGTCTCATGTGTGTAGACTGAAGACGACATTGTATGGGCTGAAGCAAGCACCCAGAGCTTGGTATTTGAGGATAGATGCCTATTTGCAGTAGTTGGGTTTTGAGAAGAGTGAGGTAGATCCCAAACTATACTTTACTGTGGTTTGAGAGGATCCTCTCATTCTTCTGATATATGTGGATGTTCTTTTCATTACAAGGGCAGAGAGACTCATCAACAGCTGCAAGGAGAGCCTTGCTTCAGAGTTCGATATGAATAGCATTGGATTGATGCATTACTTTTTGGGATTGGAGGTTTCGCAGAGCTTGGACACATCTTCCTGAGACAGGGGAAGTATATATGTGACATTCTGAGTAGATTTCAGATGGGAGATAGCAGGCCCATGACCACTCCCATGATTACCGACAAGAAGAAGCTTCATTCTTCTGAGTCACAGTTGGTGGATTCCACTTTTTATCATCAGTTGATCGGGTCATTGATGTATTTGGTCAATACCAGGCCATATAGTTATTTTGCTGTCAACACTCTTAGTTAGTTCATGGTGGAGACTAGGAGAGTGCACTGGGTGGTAGCAAAACATGTGCTCAGGTATCTTTGTGGTACGGTAGATTATGGTTTGGAATATCAGAGAGGAGATGGAGTTCATCTGGTTGGTTATATAGACTCGGATTGGGCAGGATGTGTCAGTGACAGGAAAATCACTTCAGGGTGCTATTTTGGATTGGGATCAATAGTTGTGTCTTGGTTCAGTCGGAAACAAAAGTCAGTGGTATTGAGTTTTGCAGAGGCTGAGTATATGGTAGCCATTTAGGCCAGTTGTGAGGCCCTTTGGCTTCACAAGATGCTGGTGGGATTGTTCAGTATGCAGTTGAGGCCTACCGTGATTTACTGTGATAATCAGAGTTGCATTAAAATATCAGAGAATCCATTTTTTCATGACCGGTCTAAGCATATCGAGATTCGTTATCACTTCATCTGTGATTATGTTTAGAGAGGAGCTGTGGAGCTACAATACATATATACAGAGGAGCAGGTTGTAGACATACTCACCAAGGCATTGGGTAGAGGCAATTTTGTATTTTTCAGGGACAAGCTTGGAGTGGTGAGTAACACTTTTCTCAGTATGAGGGAGTGTTAAATTTTTAATTAAATAAAGTACCAAGGCAAGTGTTTCTCTTCCCTAGGCGCCTAAGGGGTGAGAAAGTGCCTAATGTGGGTCCTAGTCATTTAATTTGTGAGATTCAAATTAAAAGTTGACTTTATGACTAAAGTAAGGGTGAGTGAAGAGACATCTAATCTTAGCCACTCATCTAATCTAATCTCAGCCATTGGATTAGAGAGACTCCTCAGCTTTCTCATGAGGTTGATTAGGGTAGAAGGGTGCACCCATTCTTGGGTTGTTGATTCATTTTTTGAGAGAGCAATAGAGAGAGCATTTTCGAGCAGCAAGAGAGCATCCATTTCTAAGAGCTAGGACATGCATCCCAAGGTAGCAAACTAGCACAAAAATCGAGGCAACAAGCACAACATTGAAGGCAGGTCGTATTGTACAGATTGAGAAGGCAGTACAACAAGAAGAGAAGGCACATAAATCAAGGCAAAGTACAGTCTAGAAAAAAAGGCCGTACTGTATAGATTTTTGAATTTCATACAGTAGGAAAAAGGGCACATAAATCGAGGAAGAATGTATAGTCTATATTGTATGGATTTCGTCCAGTCTGTATGGTCCGTATGACTATTCTTTTGGCATAGATTTCGAGGAGAAGGAACTATGTTGTTTTCTAGAAGTTTTGGCACGTTTCCCAAGGTGTTCATACAACATTTATTTCTCTGTTTGGGGATGAGGCAGTTGGCACAAATTTCAAGGTGACCGTACAACAGTTTGGAGGCATAGAAATCAAGGAGCAGAATTGCAATTTATTGCAGAAAATTATGGGAAGAATTTTGAGGAGTTTGGCTCATTTTTCCCGTGTGAAGATTTGGCACGGTTGTCGAGATTAGTTTGTCATTTAAATTTCTGAAGATGAATATGCTGTAACAGAATTCTCTAAAGCTCCTAAATAATAAAAATCTCCTTCTCTCACTAGTTTTACCCTTGTGGGTTTTTCCAGGGTCAAAGTTAGACCGAAAATTTCTGTGTCTATAATTTTATGAGTTTTACATGCTGCTGATATTTTATTTCGGCATTATAAACGATGTTTAGAATCCTCATGTTTCAGTTTTGAAGTTTATTTTCTGCTAAGTTTTTATATGCTAATATAAAACTAGGTTTGGGCATTTAACATTGGCTGAAAAATCAGCGAGACTGAAACTGGGTTGGGGTCTAAAAAATTAACATGGTATCAGAGCTGAGTTGAAGGGAAGTAGATATTTGAGCAGACAGAAAGTTGGGACAACAGTCACTTCACAGGGCAGGTTTTTGAATTTGTTATTTTCAGCAGAAAAATGGTCAATGGCTACTGGTTTGAGAGTTGAGGACAGACTTGATGGGGCAACAAATTTTGGTTCTTGGAAGGAGAGGATGATCTTGCTTTTGCAAGAAAACGAGTTGTGGGACATTGTGGAGAATACCACTACTCATGTTGTTGTGGTACCTACTGATGCTACTCTTCTTGCAACCTATACTAAGAAGAGTATCAAGGCTAAGAGATTTATTCTTGATGCCATCAAGGATCATTTGATTCCTCACTTGATGGGGAAGACACATGCCTATGAGATGTGGGAGTCTTTGACTAAATTGTACCAGAGTACAAATGAGAACCGGAAAATGGTTTTGAGGGCAAAACTAAAGAGCATAAAAATGACCAAGGCTGAAAATGTGGTCACATACCTTACTAGATTGAGAAAGGTGAGGGATGAGCTTGGAGCTGTGGGGGAAGCCATAGTTGACAGTGATCTTGTGAGAACAACATTGAATGGAGTTTCTAAACAATGGGATATTTTTGTGGAGGTCATTATTGCTAGGGAGAATATTCCCGGTTGGGAATGTCTTTGGGATGACATTGTTCAGGAGGAGACCCGCAGAGGTTATGTACATGGCAGTTCATCTATAGGTCATGAGGAGGAGAATGTGGCTCTTGCTACCACTAGCAAGAAGAATTTCAAAAGGGGTCCAAAGGAGGGACAGAAGCCCAAGGGTGAAGGGAAGAAAGACATGAGAAAAGTCAAGTTCTTTGCATGCCATAAGTTTGGGCACTATGCAGGATAGTGTCCAAACAAGAAGAAGAAACAAACAACAACTTCAGTAGAGGTGGAAGAGTTTTCCACCAAGTTTGACAAGGAATTCTCCTTGATTGTGTGTCTATCCTCGAGGACCACTACTTGGTATATTGACAGTGGTGCCTCTCGCCATATGACAGCAGTTCGTGAGCACCTGACAGATCTTACTCAGTGTGGATATGTAGAGGTAGTGCTTGGAGATGACCAGGAGGTCAAGGTGGCTGGTTGTGGGACTGCATCATTTTAGAGGGAGTCTTTACCTCCTATCACTTTGACAGAGGTTTTATATGTTTTGGGCTTGAAGAAGAACTTAGTGTCAGTTTCTACTATTGAGGAGAAGGGCTATGAGGTCTTGCTCTTTGATGGGAAGGTGATTCTTTTCCCCAGAGGTTCTCACATCACTTTGGCCAAAGCGATTGGTACGAGACATGAGAGGCTATACAAGTTTTTGTTCTAGCGAGTGAAAGCATTGATTCATTCTACAAGCAGCAACAATGACCTATGTGAGCTATGGCACAAGAGGATGGCACATTTGCACCATGGGGCTTTGAGAGTTCTGAGGGAGATGGTGACGGGAGTTCTAGATTTTAGTTCAGAGCACCATGAGTTGTGCAAAGGGTGTTCTTTGGGAAAGTACACCAAGACTGCTTTCCCGAGAAGTGACAGTAGAGCAACAGAGATACTTGTTCGTATACATTCAAATGTATGTGGCCCGATGTCTTCGGCATCATTGTCTGGTTACCTATACTATGTTGTATTCATTGATGACTTCTCTCGGAAGTCCTGGATTTTCTTCATGAAGACCAAAGGATAGGTATTCAGTTGGTTCCAAGAGTTCAAAGCTCTTGTGGAGAACCAGACATGGAAGAAAATCAATGTCCTGAGATTGGACAATGGGGGTGAGTATACCTCCAAGGATTTCATGGAATTTTGTGCCAGAGAGGGCATCAGGAGGGAGTTGAATGTTCCTTACAACCTATAGCAGAATGGGGTTGTTGAGAGGAATAACATGGCCATTGTTGGGGCTTCGAGAGCCATGCTACATGATCAGGGGCTACCACTATTTCTATGGGCTGAGGCATGCTACACTACAATCTATCTGCAAAACAACAGTCCTCACAAGGTCGTGGAGAGAATGACTCCTGAGGAGGCTTTCTCTAGGAAGAAGCCTGAGGTGGGGAAATTTAATATTTTTGGGTGCATCACTTATTCATATGTCCTTTCTGAGAAGAGGACAAATATGGAGCCCATGGAAGAGAGGGGGATCTTTGTTGGGTACAATGAGACTTCAAAGGCTTTTTGTATTTACCTTCCTTCCTTGAGGAAGATTGTCTTAAGGAGGGATGTCATATTTGAGGAGGATGAAGCCTTTAGGAAGTCTAGAGGGACAGAGAGAGGTGAGTCTTTATCTCAGATTCAGGTGAGCCCGCAACAGACTACAATGACACAGAGTTTGGGGCCACCAGCTTCAGTGACGAAAGGTTCAAAGGTGACAAGGCTATAGAGTTCAGGTTCATAGGCTATTGGTCCACAAGTTTCAAGATCAGGTACTTGAGAGTCTACATCAGGATCATTATCTTCAGTAGATGGGGTTGAGCATGGAGATTCCCCTCGGTAGGACACTACTTCAGAGAGGAGGAAGCCTAAGTGGCTTCCAGACACTTTGAGGGAGGCCCAAGGTTTAGTGGGAATCCCAGACAGGCAGTGAGGGAAAGTAAACCTCCTGAGAGGTTTTGTAGCTACATCACAATGGTGAGCAATATTCGGGAGTCTGAACCTTCCAATTTTGAGGAGGCCACTAGTAGACAAGTATGGAGAGATTCCATGATGGAAGAGTACAATTCTATCATGAAGAACGATGTCTGGGAAGTTGTTCCTAGACCCGAGGGGAAGTCAGTGGTGACTTCCAGGTGGCTCTACAAGCTAAATCTTGTTGCGGATGGCAGCATTAAGAAGTACAAAGCTCGCTTTGTGGCTCGAGGGTTTTCATAGGTTGAGGGAGTCAACTATAATGAGACCTTTGTGCTGGTTGCTAGATACACTTCGATCAGGGCAATGATCTTCATTGCAGTAGAGATGGGTTGGAAGATCCACCAGATGGATGTGAAGACTGCATTTCTGAATGGTCTTATTGAGGAGGAGGTGTATATTGAGCATTCATTGGGCTTTGAGGTGCATGGGAGAGAGTCTCATGTGTGTAGACTGAAGAAGGCATTGTATGGTATGAAACAAGCTCCCAGATCTTGGTATTCGAGGATAGATGCCTATTTGCAATAGTTGGGTTTTGAGAAGAGTGAGGTGGATCCCAACCTATACTTTACTGTGGTTGGAGAGGATCCTCTCATTCTTCTACTATATGTGGATGATATTTTCATTACAGAGGCAAAGAGACTCATTAGCATCTACAAGGAGATCCTTGCTTCATATTTCGAGATGACTGACATTGGACTGATGCATTATTTTTTGGGATTGGAGGTTTGGCAGGAGTTTGGACACATATTCCTAGGACAGGGGAAGTATGTATGTGACATTCTGAGTAGATTTCAGATGGGAGATAGTAGGCCCATGACCACTCCCATGATTACCAACTGAAAGAAGCTTCATGCTTCTGAGTCACAGTTGCTGGATTCCACTTTGTATCGTCAGTTGATCAGGTGATCGATGTATTTGGTCAATACAAGGCCAGATATTTGTTTTGTTGTCAATACTCTTAGTTAGTTCATGGTGGAGCCTAGGAGAGTGCACTGGGTGGCATCAAAACATGTGCTCAAGTATCTTTCTAGTACGATAGATTATGGTTTGGACTATCAGAGAGGATATGGAGTTCGTTTGGTTGGTTATACAGACTTGGATTGGGCAGGATGTGTCAGTGAAAGGAAAATCACTTCAGGGTGTTGTTTTGGATTGGGATCAGTAGTTGTGTCTTGGTTCAGTTGAAAACAAAAGTCAGTGGCATTGAGTTCTGTAGAGGCTGAGTATATGGAAGCTAGTCAGGCTAGTTGTGAGGCCCTTTAGCTTCACAGGATGTTGGTGGGATTGTTTGGTATGCAGTTGAGGCCTACCGTGATTTACTGTGATAATCAGAGTTGCATTAAACTCTCGGAGAATTCAGTTTTTCATGACCGGTCTAAGCATATAGAGATTCATTATCACTTCATATGTGATTTTGTTCAAAGTGGAGCTGTGGAGATACAATACATATCTACAGAGGAGCAGGTTGCAGACATACTCACCAAGGCATTGGGCAGAGGCAATGATCAGAATCTGGACCAGGGGTCAAAAATTTGCTCAATTTTAAAAGTGCTTGGAATGCGACGAAAATGGTGCCATTGCGTCTGTCTCGTTCTCCTGATTCCGGCGGTATATTTTTTTTTGCAAACGGAGTCCGTATGGAGAAGTTATCGTGATCTGTTCGAATCGTCAAACAGGAAAAAAAAGGGTGCTGACTGGGTAGGCCGTACAGCTGACGTGGCAGAGGCCGTACAACTGACGTGGCGACCATACAGTTGACGTGGAATGATGGTACACCCTGGCAGCTAATGTGGCAAGTTCTGGTTGGCTGATGGTGGTCGAATAGGGTGATGACACGTGGCATTTTATTATCGAATGGAAAGGTGCCACGTGGCCCAATGAAGGGCTACCACGTGGCACCCCTATTTTGGCTAATGGCTTTTGGTTCATTTATCAAAACTTTTTGGAGGCCGCAGGGTTCGAACCCCAGACCTCCTCAATATGCAATGCTTTCCCATAACTCTACTAGCCAACATGCCGCCGCGTGTTCCTTGTATTGGATATGGTTTAAAAATTATTTGAATTTACATGGAAGTTTAAATGGTGGGGGGTCGGGCCGGGGCTAGCCCCGACCCCCGGTTCTATGTTATTCTATATGACCCTCGCTATGTATATACGCGCGGAGGTATTTCATTAAACCCACGGTTTTATTACTTGTTGCATGGGACCCAGAATTTCGACGCGCATTTACATTGTAATATATTGTAATATATTACAAATACATGGTATGTTATATATGCATTGCACGTGGGGTGTTAAAAGTTTAGCCCGTGGTCGCACCAACCACCATACGACTAGGATTGTGGTAAAAGGCGTGGAGTATTTTATATGGGTTTCAAATGTTGAAACCGTGGTTATATTGTATAATATGGCATACGACCATATTAATTTGCCATTCACGCGGAGTATGCAATAGTGGTAGCCACGAGCATATTATGTTTCAACATGTGACTAGACATTTAATTGGTGTGCGGGGTTATTTCAATTAACCACCGGTTAGTATCACTGTATGCGCGCGGTTGGGAATATTACCCGTGTATTTAAATGGCGTGGGGTTTCACAACTATTTAAACAATAATTCAACCACACCCGACGCATGTCAAGCCCAGAACTAACCTGGCAATATTATCCCTTGTTATGCGCGGGGAACATGGCCACATGGCCCCATGCGCCCAACACCTCCGAGCTTGGGGGCTTTGTTTCCGTTAACCGTTCGACAAATTGACACATTTTGTGGGATGCGCGTGGGTGCTGAGTTTTTGCACGAGAAATGCCTGAGGCTAGGTTCATACTTCCAGAGGTGCGAAATGGCGAACAGGAGACAGCAAGCCTAAAGGAGAAAAATGGCAGAAGGCATAACTTTTGGAGTTTTTGGGAAAATGAGGTGCCGAAAAAGCCTAGCTAGGGGTTTTTGGACATTCTGAGTCCATTGGTGATGTTTTCATAGGCATTTGAAGACTCCTTATGTATTTTTTTAACCATTGAATATTGAGGAAGCTCCAGGGAGCTTTAAAGCCCTCATTGTTTGAGGCATTGCTCAGATGAGCCCATGTCCATTTTCTGAGACTGAATAGTCATTTTTGACTGATTATTGTGCTCTGAACACATTGGGATAGGTTTCAGATCCATTGGAGGACTTCTATAGGTATTTTTTCTCCATTGAAGCTCCAGGAAGCTTGGAGGCCACATGTAGGAGAGGTCATTGCTGGATGAGACAAGATCCATTTGCAGAGTTTTAACAGTCATTTTTGGGGTTTTTATGTATTCTGAATCCAATGGTATAGTATATAAATACATTGGAGTTGAGAAGCATCTTGTAAAGAGCATTTGACAAACTAATCCCAAAGAGCCAAGTCCATTGAAGGAGGCTCAAGGAGATGTAGCCCAGAGAGGGGTGAACTCCTTTATCATCTTGGTATTGTTGTGAGTTTGCTGTGTTATTTGATACACTTTATATTGATGTGTATTTTTTTATAACACCTATTTAATCATTTAAAATAACCTTTCCTCTCACATGAACATTGACAAGAAGAAGCAAGAACTAAACACATAAACTATTTTGCATATTTAACACATGAAGCAAGGTCCTATTAAGAGTTATTTTATGAGGTAGAGGGTGCTTGCATAGCATAACAAGTCAGCCTTCTATCTTTAGATCAGGTGGTATCAGAGCATAGTTTATTTTTCTCATGTATTTGCCAATGATAGCTTGAGTTTTAGCTGTTGGTATTGATGCAAGTTTTGTGTTGAAGTTTGTTATCTTGCAAATATGGAGGATGCTTCAAACATTGATAGTTCTCCTACATCTTCCAAATATAAGTTCTTTGACAAAGAGATGTTTAATGCATTTCTAACCATGAAGGATATGGTACAAGAGTTGTGGAAAGATAGGGAAGAGAGCATTGTCCTTCAAGAGCAGTTGGTGGCCATGAAGGAGGAGAAAGACCAACTTCTTGAAAAGTTGCAGGAGATGGAGAAACAACTCCAAGAAGCAAAAGAAACCCTTACAAAGTACATGCATGCACATGAGGTATGTAATGTTAGTTTGTCTTCAAATTCCTCTCAAGAAGAATGCTTTGGTGTTTTTGAAAATCACACAAAAGGAATAGGGTCCAAGTTATTGT
>JZKD02S2353321.1:74055-84581 GCA_000966675.3 Picea glauca | reverse complement strand
GACAGTGGTTCCATCATTCTACTTCTACTTCAGGGTGGCAGGACGGGGCAAGGACAGGTGGTTGTAGCCACCTTCTGGTTGTAGCTGGAGAACATAGGGGGTTGTAGCCTCCTTCCGGTTGTAGCCAGAGAATTGGGGCATTAGATATTCCCTCAGGTTGTAGCTTGAGAAACTAGAGGGTTGGAGCCTCCTTCCAATTGTAGCTGAAAAACAAAGAAAGTTGGTGCCTCCAATGAATGTAATTCTTCAAGAAATATAAGAAAAAACATTTTGTGGTTTTCTCCTGATTTGGGTTTCCATGTAAAACACTGGTGTACTGTGTATTTGTGTGATTTTTTATTTATTACTGCTCATTATTGGATAATAATTCTACATTGATATAACATTTGAAGAAAAATGATTATAATTACGCTATTACTGATTCACCCCCCCTCTGAGTAATCCAACAATTGGTATCAGAGAAGGTTCCTTTAGAAATTAGTTTAACCACTGAAAGGTAGATCATGGAGAGTACCGGCTCGTATAAAAATGGAATACCACATTTTGATGGACATAAGTATACTTTTTGGAGCATAAGGATGAAGACATATATACAGGTACATGGATTTCAATTTTGGCAATCAATTGTAGATGGATACACAGCATCAACAGTTCCACCAACAAATGACAAAGTAGCGAAACTCAGTTAGAATAATTCCAAAGACAAAAATGCATTTTTGAATGGTCTCAGTGATACGGTATTCACCAAAGTTGCACATTGTAAATATGCTAAAGAGATTTGGGACAAGATTCGAAATATTTATGAAGGATATTCAAAAGTCAAAGCAACAAAGCTTCAAACTTACAGAGGTCAGTTCGAACAACTAAAAATGAAGGAACATGAAGATATCGCAGCCTACTTCTTACAAGTCAATGAAACAATGAATGCATTCATAGGATTGAGAGAAGAAATCGAAGAATCTGTAATTGTTCAAAAGGTACTAAGATCTCTTCCTATGAGACTCAACCCTAAGATATCAACACTAGAAGAAAGATTGGATCTAAAATCAATAAGCATGGACGAATTGCATGGAATCTTTATAGCATATGAGATGAGAACTGAACCGGAAAATCCAGATTTAAAAGAAGCAGCCTTCAAAGTGTTAGTGATAAAAAATGATTTGCTGATTATTTTGATATCACATGATGAATCATTATAAGGTAGAAGATTTATTTATAAATCCTCAAAGATTTGAGACAAGATCTTAGAACTATATCATTCCAACACATAAATCAAATTTCATTTCAAAATAGACCAAAAACTAATTTTTAGCTTTCGATGGCTAAGTGGTAAAATTACAGGGTTGTGAGCCACCGAAAGTCAGGGCTTTCAGCAGCTAAATAAGTTTTTCAAGGGAAAATGAGTCGCCGAAAGTGCAGAAGAGTCTTTTTTACTATGTTGAGTCATCATTTTCAAATGATGATTTTGAGCGACTGGAGAATCATTTTGAGAAACGGGCGGAGGATTTTGTTACAAACACACCAAATAACAATAAACTCTCTCATTTTTCCTACAACTGTCATAGATTGGGAGAATCGAATTCATCTCTGAGCCCTAATTTTCGAATATCATAATTTCCATGTTTGACACATGTTTTTGAAATGTAGATCCTGGGCAAATGAAAATGAATCTCAAAGAACCGAGAGAGTTTTTTTCTCACAACAAACTAATATACAAAAGCCTCTTCCAATTTGTACAAAACTGTTTTTATTTGAGATATATAGGTCAATATTTCAACAGAATATTTCCAAAAATTTATGTCTTTTCCATCCACCTCACAAATTTGAATTTGACATAGGAAAAGATGTTATCAGATCCACCTTTTGAGGATCTTGAGATTGATTTGTAAAGATTATTTAAATCCCACAGAGAAATAGTTCACAGGGGGGGAGAACAGTCTGAGGACTATGGTTCTATTCTTGAAGACTTGTACATTTCATCCTTTGGAGATGTCCATTAATATATCTTGACATCGAGCTTCTTTCACTGTGTTACTTAGATTTCCATTTCCTTTCTTTCCAAGTTTATGTATATTCAATGACAGAAGGTTTTCATCCCATCTCTTCATTGGTATACTAAACTTAAATACTTTGCTTCTGATGTTTTTTTTAATGCCATATAGTTGTTATCCTATTGGTGCATTCATACGCTAAAGTTGCAAGTATTTACCTGTTGGGTCTGGCCATATATTATATGCAATCTTATATATGTTTCTACTGGTGTGAAGAGTATTTTACCTATCATTACTAGCCATCCACATATACTATTGTATAGGTATTTATGTTAGCATAATAGGTCTTCTCCATGTTTCCACACATTAAGTTAAAACTTTTTGAGTTACATAGTTGAAAGCCTTGGTCTTTCAAGTGACCGATGTATTTCTAAATGGATATGAGTTTATAATGTCATCCGATCTGCTCCTCTTTTCCTCCACATTATTGATCTTTTTAAGGTTACCAATCTTACACCCTTCTATAGTTGGGGAGTGATTTCTTGGAGTGATAACATAATGACATCGTTGCCAGGGAACAGAAGCGAAAGAAGAGTTTCCCTAGGAGAACGAAATAGATCTGTTTATTGATGGCAGACAAGAGACAAACATAATATTTGACTGTAATCATTTTCCTGGCGACTCCACATTAAAGACTCCACTAGGGAGGATCTAGTTGATAAAAGATGAAGAGGCTGAATTCAAAATCCAGGTAGCAGTTCATTATTTTGCTTCATGAAATGTTGTTGTTCTTTATTATCTCCTTCATATATTTCCCTTCACATGTTAAAATAATTATCCTCTGTTTTGTATATTCTGAGGATTATCATACTTCTTTTATATATCCATCTTTAGGAGAAGATTTGCAACCTGCTTGCATTGTAGATGTTGATTCAGTCATTTTTCCTCGGCCTTCTCATAAAGATGACTATTGTATTTAATTTCCTTCAGAATTTGATCAGCCATGTGATCTTGAAGAAATTAAAATTGTTTCAAAACCCTATGAGATTTCAACTCCTCTTGTCATAACTTATGAATCTTGTCAACAACTTGTTATCTCTCATGATAAGCCCACATCCTTTCAAATCAAAATCAAGATAAAGATGTTTAAGCCTTCAAAATTTCCTGCTCTTCTTCATCCTTATCCTCTTGACTGTTATGAATATCTACCCCAGTGTTTTGGAGAGAATCAAGCTTCAGCTAAAATACATTTGGACTCCTTTGAATATTTTATTGATCGTTTTCACATTGATCATGAAGATGTGATCATGAGATTTTTCTCTAAATCTTTGATCAGAGATGTTGTTTGGTTTAAGAGTCTGAGAGATAATTCCATTGACTCTTGGATCGAATTCTCTAATGTTTTTTGTGAAGCATTGGGGTAAACATAAATCACTAGATTCTTACATTGCTGATTTCTATGCTTTGGAGAGAGAACAAAATGAAAATTTGCCTACTTTTAATCTAAGATTTTGCAGCATATACCATGCTATGCCTTTGGATATCAGGCCCACAGAGACAACTGCCATGATATATTATGTGATGGGACTACAGTCAAAACTTGCCCTTCTTCTGCTAGAAAGGAAATCTTCATCATTAAACATTTTTTTTGAAGATGCTTTAGAGGTGGAGGAAAACATTTGTGCTTCAAGGAGAATCCCAGAGTAGGTTGATTTTGAAAACCATCATCTACCTGAGCCAACAGAATGTTAGAGAATTTCATATTTTGAATAGGAAGGTAATTATTTGTGGCATATTTAGAACAACAACAGACAACTGAAATTGTTTCAGATTGTGAATCAGATTCTTCAACATTGGTAGAGCATTCCAGAGATAGGTATTCATGTAAAATTTATGATCAGTTTACAAAGTATGTTGAACCTATGATAACTAATGATTGTATAGACAACTACATTTTTGGAGTTGACCATAATCTTTTTCATTCAAACCCTTCTCTATCATCATCTATTGAACACTATTCTGAAGAGAAGGTCATAGTGTTTGATGATCACAAGGTAATCAGAAAAGAACAAGAAAGTAATCAATCATCTAACAGAGGAACAGTCATAGATACAAATCCTTTTCCTGAAGATCAGGAGTTTTCTAATTTCAGTTTCAAAGATCCAGTAATAGCATTGATAGAATCATATCTTTCAGAAAATTTGAAAGTTTCGGAATTTTTAAGCTTCCACATATTTCCTGTTGAGTTTGGTTTTGTGAAATATTTTTATTCACTACTGTTGCATTTAAAAAATCAGGTATTGATCAGTGAGAATGATGAAATCATTTGAGTATTAAAATTGCTTGGATGGATGCTATGGAAATCAGCCTTTACCTAACCAAATCACAGAGTTGGTTAGGGTATATAGGATTGGAAATAAGCTCACTTCCCGAGCATTTATTTTCTTTCACTTTACATCAGATGCAACAGTTACCTTGTGTGAATAAAGACATTCTTGAAGATGTACAGAGATATTTACACAAGTCATGAAAGATTTTCAGAAAGAGGTGAATGGATGACTCTATGCCCAATGGAATGCTGACTCCATGCCCAATGGAACACTAGAGACTAAGTTATGGATTTTATTTTTCCAGGAAAGACATTAGATATGTATTCTTGGAAACCTCACAAAGAGGTCTCCATCCCAGTTGGAGCCATATGTTAGCGATCAAAAATGATTTGCTAATTATTTTGATATCACATGATAAATCATTATAAGGTAGAAGAGTTATTTATAAATCGTTAAAACTTTGAGACAAGCTCTTAGAACTATATCATTCCAACACATAGTTCAAATTGCATTTCAAAATAGGCCAAAAACTGATTTTTAGCTTTAGGTGGCTAAGTGGTAAAATTACAGGGTAGTGAGCCACCAAAATTCGGGGCTTTCGGCGGCTAAATCAGATTTTCAAGGGCAAATGAGCCACCGAAAGTGTAGAATAGTCCGCTTTTACTGTGTTGAGTCATCATTTTCAAATGATGATTCTGAGCGATTGGAGAATCATTTTTAGAAATCGATAGAGGATGTTTTTAATAACATGTCAAATAACAATAACCTCTCTCATATTTCCTATAGGTGTCATATATTGGGATAATCAAATTCATCTCTGAGCCCTAATTTTCGGATCTCAGAATTTTCCCGTTTGACACATGTTTTTGAAATGCATATCTCGGGAAAATGAAAATGAATATCAAATAAATGAGATAGGATTTTTCTCAAAACAAACCAATATCCAAAATCCTCTTCCCATTTGTACACAGTCATTTTTATTTGAGATATATAGGTCAATCTTTGAGCAGAATATTTCCAGAAATTTCTGTCTTTTCCAGCCACCTCACAAATTTGAATTTGAGATAGGAAAAGAGGTTATCAGATCCACCTTTTTAGGATCTTCAGACTCATTTGTAAAGATTATTTTAAATCCCACAGAGACACAATTCATAGGGGGGGATACCAGTCTGAGGACTATGGTTCTATTCTTGAAGACTTGTACATTTCATCCTTTGGAGATGTCAATTAATATATCTTGACATCAAACTTCTTTCACTGTATTACTTAGTTTTCCATTTCATTTCTTTCCAAGTTTATGTATATTCAATGACAGAAGGCTATCATCCCATCTCTTCATTGGTATAATAAACTTAAATACTTTGCTTCTGATGTTTTATTTAATGCCTGATAGTTGTTATCCTATTGGTGGATTCATAAGCTAAAGTTGCAAGTATTTACCTATTGGGTTTGGCCATATATTATATGCAATCTTATATATGTGTCTGCTGGTGTGAAGAGTATTTTACCTATCATTACTGGCCATCCACATATACTATTGTATAGGTATTTTTGTTAGCATAATATGTCTTCTCCATGTTTCCACACATTAAGTTAAAACTTTTTGAGTTACATAGTTGAAGGGGTCTTTCAAGTGACTGATGTATTTCTAAATGGATATGAGTTTATAATGTCATCCAATCTGATCCTCTTTTCCTCCTATTGAGATTTTTAAAGTTACCAATATTACACCCTTCTATAGTCGGGGAGTGATTTCTTGGAGTGATAACAAAATGGCACCGTTGTCGGGGAACGGAAGTGAAAGCAAAGTTTCCCTAGGAGAACGACATAGATTTGTTTCTTGATGGAAAACAAGAGACATACATAATATTCATATGTAATCATTTTCATGGTGACTTCATATTAAAGAATCCACTGGGGAGGATCTGGTTGATAAAATATGAAGAGTTTGAATTCAAAATCCAGGTATCAATTCATTAGTTTGCTTCATGAACTGTTGTTGTTATTTATTAGATCCTTCATATCTTTCCCTTCACATGTTAAAAGAATTATCATATGTTTTGTATATTCTAAGAATTATCAGACTTATTTATATATCCATATTTAGAAGAATATTTGC
Source organism: Picea glauca (assembly GCA_000966675.3). Classification (NCBI taxonomy): domain Eukaryota; kingdom Viridiplantae; phylum Streptophyta; class Pinopsida; order Pinales; family Pinaceae; genus Picea; species Picea glauca. The sequence continues at coordinate 78,141 of JZKD02S2353321.1, read as the reverse complement.
AGCCTTCTTTCATTTTATATGTTGATTCAGTCATTTTGCCTCGGCTTGCTCATAAAGATGACCATTGTATTTCATTTCCGTCAGAATCTGATCAACCATGTGATCTTGAAAAAATTAAAGTTGTTTCAAAAACCTATGAGATTTCAACTCCTCTTGCCATAACTTTTGAATATTGTCAACAACTTCCTATCTCTCATGATAAGCCCACAACCTTTCAAATCAAAATCAGGATGAAGATGTTTAAGCCTTTAAAATTTCCTTCAATTCTTCATCCTTATCCTCTTGACTATTATGAATATCTACCCCGGTTTTCTGGAGAGAATCAAGCTTCAGCTGAAAGACATTTGGAATCCTTTGAATATTTTATTGACTGTTTTTAGATTGATCATGAAAATGTGATCATGAGAGTTTTCTCTAAATATTTGATCAGAGATGTTGTTGTTTGGTTTAAGAGTGTGAGAGTTGATTCCATAGACTCTTGGATCGAATTCTCTAATGTTTTCGTGAAGCATTGGGGTGAACATAAATCACCAAATTCTTACCTTGTTGATTTCTATGCTTTGGAGAGAGAACAAAATGAAACTTTGCATGCTTTTAATCGAAGATTTTGCAGCATATGCCATGCTATGCCTTTGGAGATCAGGCCCACAGAGACAGCTTCCATGATATTGGTGGGACTACAGTCAAAACTTGACCTTCTTCTTCTAGAAAGGAAATCTTCGTCATTAAACATTTTGTTTGAATATGCTTTAGAGGTGGAGGAAAACATTTGTGCTTGAAGGAGAATCCTAGAGCAGGTTGATTTTGAAAACTGTCATCTACCTGAGCTAGTAGAATGTCAGAACATTTCATATTTTAAACAGGGAGGTAATGGTTATGTGACAGATTTAGAACAGTAGTAGGCAAATGAAATTCTTTCAGATTGTGAATCAAATTCTTCAACATTGGCATAGCATTCCAGAGACAGGTATTCATGTAAAATTTATGATCAGTTTACAAAGTATGTTGAACCTATGATAACTAATGATTGTATAGACAACTACATTTTTAGAGTTGACCATAATCTCTGTCATTCAAACCCTTCTCTATCATCATCTACTGAACACTATTCTGAAGAGAAGGTCATAGTGTTTGATGATCACAAGGTAATCACAAAAGAACAAGAAAGTAATCAATCTTCTAACAGAGGAGTAGTCATAGATATGCATCTTTTTCCTGAAGATCAGGAATTTTCTGATTTCAGTTTCAAAGATCTAGTAGCAACTTTCATAGAATCATACCTTTCAGAAAATTTGAAAGTTTCAGACTTCTTAAGCTTCCACATATTTCCTGTTGAGTTTGGTTTTGTGAAATATTTTTATTCACTATTGTTGCATTTCAAAAAACAGGTTTTGATCAGTGAGAATGATGAAATCATTTCAGTATTAAAATTGCTTGGATAGATGCTATGGAAATCAACCTTTACCTAACCAAATCACAGAGTTGTTTAGGGTAGATAGGATAGGAAATAAGCTCGCTTCCCGAGCATTTATTTTCTTTCACTTTACATCAGATGCAACAGTTACCTTGTGTGAATAAAGACATTCTTGAATATGTACATATATCTTTACACAAGTCATGAAATATTTTCAGAAAGAGGTGAATGGATGACTCTATGCCCAATGGAATGTTGACTCCATGCCCAATGGAATGTTGAATCCATGCCCAATGGAACACTAGAGACTATGCTATGAATTTATTTTTCCAGGAAAGGCATTAGATCTGTGGTTCCTGGAAACATCGCAGGGAGGTCTCCATCCTAGTTGGAGCCATATGTTAGCGATAAAAAATTATTTGATAATTATTTTGATATCACATGATAAATCATTATAAGGTAGAAGATTTATTTATAAATCTTAAAATCTTTGAGACAAGCTCTTAGAACTATATCATTCCAACACATAAATCAAATTGCATTTCAAAATAGACCAAAAACTTATTTTTAGCTTTCGATGGCTAAGTGGTAAAATTACAGGGTTGTGAGGCACCGAAAGTCAGGGCTTTCGGTAGCTAAATCAGATTTTCAAGGGAAAATGAGCCACCAAAAGTGCAGAAGAGTCTGTTTTTACTATGTTGAGTCATCATTTTCAAATGATGATTCTGAGCGACTGGAGAATCATTTTGAGAAACGGACAGAGGATTTTCTTAATAACACGTAAAATAACAATAACCTCTCTCATGTTTCCTACAGGTTTCATAGATTGGGAGAATTGAATTCATCTCTGAGCCCTAATTTTTGGATCTCAAAATTTCCCTGTTTGACACATGTCTTTGAAATGCAAATCTTGAGAAAATGAAAATGAATCTCAAAGAACTGAGAGAGGTTTTTGCTAAAAAAAAAACAATATACAAAATCCTCTTTGAGTGTGTACACATATTTTTTGATTTGAGATATATAGGTCAATATTTGAGTAGACTATTGCCAGAAATTTCTGTCTTTTCCAGCCACCTCACAATTTCGAATTTGAGATAGGAAAATAGGTTATCAAATATACCTTTTGAGGATCTTGAGACTGATTTGTAAAGCTTATTTAAATCCAAGGGAAACAGTTCAGCGGGGGGGAGAATAGTTTGAGGACTTGGGTTCTATTCTTCAAGACTTGTACATTTCATCCTTTGGAGATGTCCATTAATATATCTTGACATCGAGCTTCTTTCACTGTGTTACTTAGTTTTCCATTTCCTTTCTTTCCAAGTTTATGTATATTAAATGATAGAAGGTTTTCATCCCATCTCTTTGTTGTTATACTAAGCTTAAATAATTTTCTTTTGATGTTTGTTTTAATTCCAGATAACTATTATCCTATTGGTGCATTCATAAGCTAAAGTTGCAAGTATTTACCTGTTGTATCTGACCATATATTATATGCAATCTTATATATGTTTCTTTCGGTGTGAAGAGTATTTTTCCTATCATTACTGGCCATCCACATAGACTATTGTATATGTATTTATGTTAACATAATAGGTCTTCTCCATGTTTCCACACATTAAGTTAAAATTTTCTGAGTTACATAGTTGAAAGCCTTGGTCTTTCAAGTGACTGATGTATTTCTAAATGGATATGAGTTTATAATGTCATCCGATTTGATCCTCATTTCCTCCACATTATTGATCTTTTTAAAGTTACCAATCTTACACCCTTCTATAGTTGGGGAGTGATTTCTTGGAGTGATAACACAAAGAATCCAAAATATCAAAGAAAAAGAAAAAGGAACAAGAAGAATATAGCTGCAACAACGATGTCTTGGAAGATGATGAAGAAGTGGCCAACATTGTCAAAAGACTGAACAAGGGAACCAATGGCAGGTATAGAGGTAAGGTTCCTTTAATTTGTTTTAATTGTGATGGTATTGGTCATTTTGCTAACAAATGTCCTCATAAGAAAAAGAGAAATGATGAAGATTGCTCAAAAGGCAGACAAACATATAAAGGTAAAAGAAATACAAAGAAAGTTTTCAAGAAAATATTTTTCACCAAAGAAGACATATCATCATCAGATGAATATGAAGTCAATGAAATTGAAATAGGGAGAGTTCTATTCATTGCAGTAGAAGACTCTGATAAAGAATACTTCGAAGAAGAATATGAGAAAGGAAGACCAACAAATGTGAAGCACTTCAGATTTTTTGGAAGCAAATGCTACATCAAAAGAGAAGATGACAAAATGAGAAAGTTGGACTCTCGTGTGGACAAAGGAATACTTGTTGGTTACTCAAGTACAAGGAAAGCATACAAGTGTTACAATCTAATATTAAACAAAGTTGTGGAAAGCATCAGCGTAACAATTGATGAAACATCCAGACCAGAATCAAAGGAAGAAGAAAATGAATCAATGGAACAAGTTTTCGAAGAAGAAGATGAAAAATAAGTAGAAGAGGAAGATGAACATGAAGAGAATCCAACAGAAGCAGAATATCAAGTTTAGCAACTATCTCCAAAGACACCTAGAAAACTAGTACAGAAGAATCATCCTTCAGATCAGATTATTGGAAACAAAGATGCAGGAGTTGAGACTAGAAGAAAAATCCATTCACCAGAACAAAC
>JZKD02S2353321.1:33339-65741 GCA_000966675.3 Picea glauca | reverse complement strand
TGACTAATCCAAAACTAGGCATGTGAGACTAAAGAAAAGTTTGATGAAAATGCTAGTCTCTTGTTGTTAAAGTTAAGGAAGGTTTGCAGGAATGTGATCATATACACCAGGTCTAATAAAGAGCTACAAATCATATTTGAATGATGAAATTGATGAGGTATTTTGGTTGAGGTAGATGCTGAGTACATGGTTGAGACAAGTAGTTGATTACTTGGCACATACATGAGGTGTATAGTTGATGATGTTGGTACATATTTATGAGTCATAGTTGATGACTAGTTGACACATGATTGGTATATGGTTGGATGCACTTGTTTATGGTACAGGTTGATCACAAGTTGTTTGGTACAGGTTGGTGCATGGTTGATGCACTTGTTTATGGTACAGGTTCATGCATGGTTCATATTTATTGGTATAGGTTTACATCGGTATATCTCACAGTGATAGTGTGACAATGGTTCCATCATTCTACTTATACTTTAGGGTGGAAGGATGGGGAACGTATAGGTGGTTGCAGCCACCTTCTGGTTGTAGCCGAAGAACATAGGGGGTTGTAGCCTCCTTCTGGTTTTAGTCAGAGAATTGAGGAGTTGGAGCTTCCCTCAGGTTGTAACCTGAGAAACTAGGGGGTTGGAGCCTCCTTCCAGTTGCAGCTGGAAAACAAAGTAAGTTGGTGCTTCCAATGAATGTAATTCTTCAAGACATATAATAAAAAGACCCACGTAAAACACTGGTGTATTGTGTATGTGTGTGATTGTTTATTTCTTATTGCTCATTATTGGATAATAATTCTACATTGATATAACATTTGAAGAAAAAATATTATAATTACACTATTATTGATTCACCCCCACCCCCTCTCAGTAATCCAACATGAGAAACATCTAAGAAACTTCCGTGTTGCTCCCTATTTTCCCAAAAAACTTCATTTAGGGCCTCAAAATGGCTTCAGAAGTTCAGGACCCGAAAAACTTCTAAAAATAGTATATTATCGAAATTGTCAGAAAACTGTTTTGAGCCAGTTGGAAAAGGTGGGTGGTCACCAATATCCACCTAGATCAAACTATTTTGAAAATAATGTATTATAATGAATTAAATGTAATATAAGGGTTAAGAAAGGTTATCCCTTGTCCACTATCATTTTTTGGAGTTAGGGTTTTTTATTGTAGAGTTACCAAACAACATTATGAGCAAGGTGTGAAGGCTAATACCAAACAAAGATTTTAGATAAATCACAATAAACCTACCAATTTCACATAAATAGAATCAAATTAGCAAATTGAACATGAATTGGATGCATAATGAAAAACTAGGGGAAACGATACATTGTTGAAAGTTAATCAATGGAAAGATAATTAAACTTAAAATTAGTCACCTAGATTGCAGCTAGTGGGATCCAAACCCTTAGTGGGAGGGTCATCTGGCCTCCCTAACTATTCAATTTATGTATGGTGTTTTTCCAGAGTTTGTACTCAAGGCTTGAGAGTATAAATTCTAGGCATCAAAAAAGAGGATCTAGGATATAAAGAAGAAGAAAACAACTCTTTTAAAAGGAGAATGAGCTAAGGTTGATTTATGTGTTGTCTTTTTCTAGCTTCCAATTGTTCTTGGACATTGATGTCCTTCTCAATGGTTGCCCATGAGCGTTCAAGTTCAACCTAGGTGGTGACAGTTTTTAAGATGGTATTGAAAAGGTTTAAGGAAATAGTGGTCTGATCTGTGAAACCGAGTTCAATGTTGGGTTGTCTCGTAACTGGTACAGTCATGGAGGAAGAAATGTTTAAGGATTGGTTGCTTCCTTTAAGATTTCTTGAGAAAATTTCTTGAACCTTGAATTAATAGTGTAGCAAATTCAAAGGTTGTTTCTCGTATCTGAGTTAAAATGAAAAACATGCATGGAATGAAAGAAAACATAAAGATGTGGAACAATGTGAGGCTGTGATCAAGGAAGAATCTCACACTATGACAGAGGAAGAAAAAGATAAGGAAAAACTTTAATGAAGCATAGAAAGATAAGGAAAAACTTTAATGAAGCTTCAGATATAATAGTGTAAGTGATTCACAGGCCTTGTAAGTGTTGATAGTCGATACAGAGGAAAAACTACAAATGATTAGATCACTAAAAAAAAATCAATCACCACAGTAGAAGTTGTACTAAATTGCAGCTATGCATTCATCAAAGATACATAAGAAATGAAGTTAGATATGAAATAACAAAGGAGAACATAACTCAAACTTGACAAGGTCTGGAATCTCCGAATTGCATTTGTATTAATTTTGGCAAAATGAAGAAACTTTCTTCTATAGTCGACCAAAACAATCCTTTGGTATCACTTTCAAAATTGTATTTATACAAGAAAAAAGTCAACCTAGATGGTTGGTAGTCTCCTAATCTTCGTTGTGCTAACAGTTACAGAATATAGAATTTGAACCGTTTTTCTCGATTAATTTTTCTTTTCTAACAATTGGACAAAAACGAGCATACATGCATTATTTCATCATTTCTTTGAAGAACTTCCTTTGCTCGGTCCCGAACACACAACACATCTGTCCACAAACTGCATCAAAATTATGGAAGGCTTTGATGTATTCTTTGCTTCAAACACATATAACTTCCTCTGAATTTGGGGCAACTCGTTTTCAATCTTTCCCTTGCCAAATCTTGTCGGCTACAATTGTAGATTCAGCTTTATTAACCACTTATCTATTTGGGTGATGTCAAGCTATTTTAATTGTGAAATCTCAAGCTAGACTTCATTCCAAATCTCCTTGATATGTAGTTGATTCCTTACAACATTTATTTGTCCTAATAACCTAGGACAATCACCTTTATCAATGCCCAACATTTTTGTGTCTAGCTGATCAAATACTTCTTCACATTCTCTCTTAACGTCTCTTGCCATTTTTTTTCTTTCAACAATATTAGTCTTCCATGTCTTTAACATGATGTCTCCCCTAATCTGTTCATCTACAGTCAACTTTGCGATTGTTGGTACTTTCTCTCTAGCCGAAAACATCACTGCCTTTTGAAAAGAAGCATGAGCTATTGTGGCCTCTTTTTCCTTTAAAACAATGCTATCTAGTGAGTGGCTTATTTCCAAGAAGTAGTTTTGGATGGTTTATATTTTGGGAACAATGTCATGTTGTTCTACTTGTAGTTTCTCATGCACCTCCAGTACTTGGGCTTGAAATGTTGTTATATTCACGACTTGTTCTTCAATAGACTTCAACTCAGCCTATAGATGTCTCACTAATTCTTCCTGACGAATAACCTGTACTTGACTCATTTTCATCTTCTTGTTTGCTTCATCTAAACTAGATTTCAACAATTTCATTTCTTGTTTGTCAACAGACCTGGTGTTTTCAACTCTTTGATTTACCTCCTCTCGAATTTTATTTTCTGTGTTCCTTATTTGGTCTTGCATTTGAGGTATCATTTGATTTTTTTTCTTCAGCCTTGTCTTCAGAGAGTCAACTGAAAATAAATTGGCGGTTGCTAAGGCTCCCATAGAGCCTGCTACTTCTGTGGCGAAGTCTTCCTCTTCTAGGTTTTTCCCATCTATGACAACTCTTTGTTTCTTCAGCATTGTGCCTTCTCTCAGATGCATTTTCTGTTTTAATACTTCCCTCCTCTTCTTACTGAAAAAGTATTCAGAGGAGGGTATCTCTTCTCTAGATATAGGAGTAAGGTCACTTGCATATATGACTTGCATAAGGGGGTTCCCAAAAGTTGACTGTATAGGAGTTAATGATGCAATAGGGCTACTCAATTATGAAGATTGAATTTCTCCTGTTGTTTTGGGGATATCAACAAGGATAGTCAATGATGAAGGTGGAATCATTTGATTCGACTTTGAAGGAGTCTCGGATTTAGAACTTGTTTCAGACCCTTGATTATTTGTTTGTGAAGTTTTTTCCTTTTGTGAAGATGCTTCAGTCTTCTTCGGGTTTTCTTCTGCAGTCTCTTTATCATGAGACTCTGATCCGAAATTTGGGGGAGTATTTTCTTGAGCTGGGGGAGTGGTTGTTGATTCTCCTTGCAATATCTTCGGCAAACCAATTCACCTGTGCTTCTGGAAAGTTAGAAAGTTGGTCTGTAGGTTAGGTGATAAGACCTAAACTCTGTCTAATACTTCATCGTAGGTCCTGGATCCCTTGAACATATCATCGTAGGGAGAAACCCCATGTTTGTACATTTTCATGTTGCAACGAGTAAGGTGGTTTCCTATAACTTGGTAAGGGTCATGTTTTTTGAGTTCAAGATCTACTAATTTGATGTCCTCCAGTGTTGCAACTTCAACCTTGGAATGACCAAAGTCAAGCAGTGAACACTTCCCAGTCTATACAGGAAAAAGAGGCTAGAACTTCTTCTAAGATGCTTTCAATTCAGTGTCGATGCCACCTGTTACTATTTGGTAGGCCACCTCCCTACACACAAGTGTGTTGGGGAGGAATTTTGGAAGTGTGCGAGGAGGAATCGAGCACTCGAAAACCCTGACATAGGAGAAACCCTCTTCTATAAACCAATCTGCAATTGCCTTGAGGTTTCCAACAATTGAATCTGAAATACATGAGGGTACATAACCATACAAAATTTGGGGCAAAGGTATCACCATGTAGTGACCGATTTCATAAAATAAGTCTTTAACATTCTCCTTCGATAGCTTAGAATGATAAACATGAATGGGTTATGTTAGCAACATTACTTGTCTTTGGTATCGGGATATTCAGGTCTGGAGGTTGCACGAGGAGCACCCAAGCACAACACATAGAAGAAGTCTTGTTCGGACTTAAAATCAAGCGAGCGGGCAAAATTATAGTGTCAGCGGTCCTGATCCATCCATATGAGTAGATCAATGGTTGGCGGGAAGTCGCAGATAGAGAAGTTTCGCCGAGGATAGCGCAATGGATAGCGCCCACATCATGTGCAGGCATGGATGGCAGTCGTTCATCCAAAGGACACGTGGCACGAGATCTGGTCACGTTGGCTTTTCGACAGTCACAAGTTCAAAGGGTGAAGGTTTTCTGTCATTATACATCTCAAAGCCCCGAACCCCGAAGTGTCGATAGCGCATGAAATCGGGCTCACAACATCATCGGGTGAGTTCAGAGCCGTCAGATCTAGGGGGACGCACGACACCAACTCAAGCCATCTCGACATTTCTCTCATTGCAATTTTGAGGGATGGGGATCAACCCCTTCCTATTCACGAATGCCGAAAGCTCCTTTGCGAGTAAGCACAGGGTCACAGCCCGTGGCCACCTGGGAAAGAAAAGAACTATGCAAAAGGAGCCAAAGGCATCGGGGCTAGCCGCCAAAAGGATCATCATGATCTCCATGCGCAATTTGATGTGACTTCAATCCTGGTCCTCACTGAAGAATTAAATGAAGGTGAGTAGAGGTAGTTGAAACCTCAACTCACTTATTAAATGTGAGGTATGGAGGTTCCGGCAGACAGTCTGCCCGAGATGATCCTGTACACTAATTTTCTCCAAAAGGACATGGCCAGTCCTTATCTGACCAAAGAAAGTCTGTGCACGCCATGTTGGCCTTTAATGTTTCTATTATCTCCCCTGCAGGAGCCATGCGCAGTTAAGGCGGCATCTGATGAAAGTTACCCATCCAAATTTGACTGAGGGGACACCACGCCTTGGATGACTGAACATGCCTCTGATAGGTGAATTTTGCTGAGTATATAGACTCAGTCTTTGTATTTTGTAATCCATCGATGGTAAAGCGAGGCTCTTGATTGTAAAGTTTTGATGCAACACTGGTCGCTCTCGTTAATATAGAAGGCATTTCAGATTTCTTACTTTATGGATGTTAGTTTCTCTTCCATATCTTTGTATACTGTGCTAGAACAGCTCGGAATTGGAGGATCCAGTTGATTTGTAGATGTTATAGGATGATGTAGGTTGGATCACTGTAAAAGTTGCATTGTTTCTAATTGGTTCCTGTGATTTTCTTAGCGTTGAACGACTTAGAATTGGAGGATCCAGTCGAGTCACCCCTCAGCTCCTTGAAAATATGGACCAAGAGGATCTTGGCTTCTGAGTTTTTCTTCCTCAAGCTTCTGAAGGCCTGTTTCCCGAGGTAGTCTTGCTCATCCTTCTCACAAGTCTTCCATCTACCACCCTTTAATCAACTTATTGACGGAAGTTGGATCAAGACCTCCTTTGCTTTCTACATACCAGACTCTGGTTCATGTGTCAATGCTACTTTCCTGGGTCTCTTTCCATTCGACCACCCCCATTTATTAAATCATGAAATAAAACTAATGGGCATTGGGATCTTCTCCTGCAAGTAATCTAGGAGTGACTTCCAACACTAACATTCCTGGTGCCGTTGCTGGGGACAAAGTTGAAGATTTTCCCTAGGCAGAACGACATTGAGCCTCTGATTCTGAAGGTGCATCAGACATCAAAGCCCTTAAAGATTGCTAATGTGCACCCGGTGACTCCATTGTGGTGAATCCATTGTTTCCACTTCATTGTTTCAGTTGTAGCTATTGTTAGCACACCTAAAAGCTGATCCTAAGGAGCTTTCTCGAGAAGGTTTCAACAGCTTCTTTCTCAGCCTAAGAAGCTTCCTGGGGTAACAACAACGTTAAGATATGGATTTTGATGGTGAAAAAGGACCAGACACATTCGAATTTGTAAATATTTCACCTGGCGACTCCATGATTCAAGGATCAATTAACGACTCCAGTGGTTCGATATGGAGAAAATCCTTGCTCGCAGGTTTGCTCCTTTTAATTTTTCTGCTATTCCTAGTTTTCCTAATGTTTTCCCCTCTCTGAATGAATGGGGCAATTATTTCCGCATATTTTGAAAATGTGAAGAGGAAAACCATGCTCATCACCTCAGTGAGTTTCATGAACTCATGGATCAGTGGGAGATACATCATGAGGATGTATTACTAAAAATGTTCATGTTCTCATTAGCAGGGGATGCTCGTAAATGGTATCATTCTTTACCCCCTGCTAGCATCTCTTCACTCAGTGAATTCCATGCAGCCTTCACTACCTATTGTCAGAATCTTTATCCCTCTGAGTTGATTTTTCATAGATGTTGTGAGGGATACTACAACAAATGTATACAAGATAAAGCTATTTCTGACATAGGTTGCGAGGATAATCCTAACGACCTAGATCAGAAATCATTCCTTTCTCCTCCCCATTCGTCTACATCAGAGGAGTGTTATGGAAGTGATGAATATCCCAGGGAGGAAGAACACACCCTGAGTGAGCTGAGGGAACAGGTGAAGTATCTCTCTGCTCAATTAGAAAGGTTGAAATGTGAAGACTGTGCAGAGGATTTTCCATTCTCCAAGGTAGATGTTCTAGGTGGCTCTTTCAAAGAGATTATTGAAGATTTTGTAAACGCATTAACATCTTCCCCCGATGAGCCTGCTATCTCAGATCAAAATGGAAAAGAGGTAGTTTTGGAAGAGGAGCGTCAGAACCCCACATCACCTTTTACTGATCAGAATGACCAACCTTTTTATGACAACTATGAATCATGTTATGAGCTGGAAACACAGGACTTCCAAGAGCAGACCTTTCCCATAGGTCATGTTTATGACGATTATGAATCTGACCCTGGGGAGAGCCAAGGAGAAGAACCAGAGGAGAAGTCCGCCTTTCGTCAAGAGCCGTTCAGCGAGCAGCCACTGCCTGAGATCAGTGAGCCTATGACAATTTTCCACTCACCTATGCTTGTCAGTAATATTTAGCCACATGTGAACAACTGTGTAGTAGAGGAGGCTGTCTGTCACTAATTTTCCAAAATTCTCGGCTCATTCTATGACCCTGTCAGTGAATACATGGAGTGGCATGTCCTTTATGCCTTGGAGCCGCCCTATTTCATATCAACTTCAACCTATGAGGAGAAGTTGAACACTGTAGCCGCTCTGCTGTCACGATTACACCATATGCTGGTGATCATCAACAGAAGGAAAGAGATTCCCTTCAGGAAGTTACTTGATTGGCTATGGTGGAAGTTTTCTTTCACCTAGCTCCATGTAAAGTGTTTTATTAGTTTAGGATTGTATATAAATAAGCTCCTTTGAGCATGTATTTTTATTTTGTTGCTTTTATTTTTCGGCTTGTATTTTCAGCAGCGGGATGTTTTGAGCCTGACTCCATAGCCCAACAGCAAGGCACTGAAGCTGCAAAATGAGTCCTTAGAGCATCACAAGGATGACTCTATCCCCCATGGAGCCTAATGTTAGAAACATTACTTGTCTTCAGTATTGGGATATTCAGGTCTGTAGGTTGTATGAGGAGCGCCCAAGCACAACGCATAGAAGAAGTCATGTTCGGACTTAAAATCAAGCGAGCGGGCAAAATTATAGTGTCAGTGGTCCTGATCCATCCATATGAGTAGATCAATGGTTGGCAGGAATTCACAAATAGAGAAGATGCGTCGAGGATAGCGCAATGGATAGTGCCCACATCATGTGTGGGCATGGATGGCAGTCATTCATCCAAAGGACACGTGGTGCAAGATCTGGTCATGTCAGCTTTTCGACAGTCGCGAGTTCAAAGGGTGAAGGTTTTATTTCGTTATACATCTCGAAGCCCCGAACCCCGAAGTGCCGATAGCGCCTGAAATCGGGCTCACAACATCATCGGGTGAGTTCAGAGCCGTCAGATCTAGGGGGACGCCCGGCACCAACTCAATCCATATCGGTGTTTCGCTCATTGCAGTTTCGAGGGATGGGGATTAGCCCCTTCCTAGTCACAAACGTCGAAATCTCCTTTGCGAGTAAGCACATGGTCACAGCCCGTGGCCACCTCGGAAAGAAAAAAACTGTGCAAAAGGAGCCAAAGGCGTCGGGGCTAGCCGCTGAAAGGATCATCGTGATCTCCATGCACCATATGATGCGACTTTGATCCTGGTCCTCGCTGAAGAATTAAATGAAGGTGAACAGAGGTATTTGAAACCTCAGCTCACTTATTGAATGCGAGGTATGGAGGTTCCGACAGACAGTCTACCCGAGATGGTCCTGTACACTAATTTTCTCCAAAAGGTCATGGTCGATCCTCATCTGACCAGAGAAATTCTGTGCACGCCATGTTGGCCTTTAATGTTGTTGCTATCTCCCCTGCAAGAGACATGCGCCGTTAAGGCGACGTCTGATGAAAGTTACCCATCCAAATTCGGTTGAGGGGACACCACACCTTGGATGATTGAACATGCCTCTGATAGGTGAATTTTGCTGAGTATATAGACTTAGTATTTGTATTTTGAATCCATCAATGGTAGAGAGAGGCTCCCGATTGTAAAGTTTTGATGCAACGGTGGTCGCTCTGGTTAATATAGAAGGCATTTGAGATTTCTTACTTTATGGATGTTAGTTTCTCTTCCATCTCTTTGTATATTGTGTTAGAACAACTCAGAATTGGAGGATCCAATCGAGTTGTAGCTTTTATAGGATGATGTAGGTTGGATCAATGTAACAGTTGCATTGTTTCTAATCGGTTCCTGTGATTTTCTTAGCGCTAAACGACTTGGAATTGGAGGATCCAGTCGAGTCACCCCTCAACTCCTTGAAAATCTGGACCAAGAGGATCTTGGCTTCTGATTTTTTCTTCCTCAAGCTTTTGAAGGCCTGTTGCCTGAGGCAATATTGCTCACCCTTCTCACAAGTCTTCCATCTACCACCCTTTAATCAACTTACTGACGGAAGTTAGATCAAGACCTCCCTTTCTTTCTAGATACCACACCCTGGTTCCTGTGTCAATGTGATGCAGGAGCATCGCTCACTCAATCAAGCGAGCCAGTGCGAGGAGGAAAAGGGAACAGCTGGAGAGCGCCAGCATTCAAATTTTGGAACATTGTAATATGGTTGCGCCAAACATTTAATGTTGATGTGATGAAGTGCACTTTATATATGTAACAGACCTTGAGAGGATAATCTCTCGTCCTTAGTAGTTGAGGCATTTATGTAGATTTAATGCAAGTAGATAAACTAATTAACTGTAGATTAGATAGTTTAGCTTTCGAGAGGGAAAACGGAATATAGACACCCTCCGTTGTATTGTTGATCATTTCTTTTATTCTCATTCATACAGGGAAAGAGAAGAGGGGCGCAGAGAGCTTATGAAGAACTCCATGTACAGCTATTGAATTAATAGAAAAACTTTGATTCAATTCCCATGGATGTGTTTGATACTTTCGTGTTGTTGATGTTATGCTTCTGCTTACTTGCTTCCTTTTATGTGTATCTTTTATATGTTGCATATGTGATAGCATATCAGGTCCGAAACCTAAGAGAATGAGTGAATGAGTTTCAATTGTTTCTCTTCTTAAGCCTGGAGATTCCTGCATCGAGTGCAGTTGAATACCTCTGCATAGAGTGCATTGAGGAGGTTAAGCAGTTGAACTTTTGTTCTCTTTAACCCAGAGTCGTTTTGAGTCATTCGAGCCATGCACGTGAGTGTAGTTCGGATTGGAGTCTCAGAAGCAAGTCCGAGAACAGAGAGGCCAGAGCGTCTGTGACGGTGAAAGTGCAGAGTCCGGGAAGACTTCAACCCTTTGAGAGTCGTTGAAGTTCGAACGCAGGGAGCGTGCGGGAAAGTTCTCTGAAGAAGTCAGAGGAACAAAATGCAGAAGGATTAGCACTTTTGTATTCAGTTGCATCGGACGAAGGTGGCGAAATAGAGAAGCTCTTCATAGAGGAAGAGAATTGACGACTTTCATTTGAGGAAAGAAGTCGCGAAGCACCCTTGACCGTCCGATCACAGAAGAGTTGCGAGGGGGTTAAACTCACAAGTGCGTGAGAGAACCCATCATCGTCGCCCATCGTCCAATCGGAGTTGGTGAGTGCAAAAATTTCATGCACGTCGAAATCGCGATCCGCGGTTTCCTGATTTAGCAGGAGCCGTCGATCCTCGGAGGGATAGGTGGCACGAATCCGGGTTATCGGAGTTTCGGTATTCGGGGTTTCCAGCGAACGGAAAACTTGGTAGCGTGGATCCGCTATTCGTGAAATCCCAAGATTAACATGGCAGCGTGGGGCCTGGGAGACTTAGTGGAGGACAGGTGGCCTCACATCGGGGATCGGCATCTCGGTACTCGGAGGTTAAAAACATAAGCGTTCAGTGTCGCGAGTGGCGATTTCCCGAAGCGTTGACCGTTGACCGTCTGCACTCGGGGTTCGGCGGTTGAGTGACTGAGAACGGGATCACAAACCTCGCGATATCGCGAGGTCCGATATCCCGATTTCCGAAGGGAGAATCGCGTGGTAGTATTTCTGTGGGTAAAGAATTCCCGAAGGGAATAGAAGGGGTTCGAACCCTTCGGGCCAGGGATAGTGAAGGTCCTGGAGGAGCGACCGTACCGCCAAGGGTAGGGTCAGCGATCAAGTGGTATCAGAGCCCGGAAAGGGATTCGCCATGCCTCCCAGGAGAGAAAGGCAGTCCCCTGATCGTGAAGACAGGGATGCCCGAAGAAGGGGTAGGCCAGCTGGAAATGCAGAGATGGAACGTCAGATCCGAGATCTCAGGGCGAGACTCGAAGATATGGAGACCACCCAGAGGCGTGGAGCCAACACAGAGGAGTTCAACGATCCCGAGATTGAAGAGGAAGCTGGACACGACGCCGAGGAAGTCTCAGCAGAGGATGCTTCAACCGAGCGGTTGATCAGAGCTATTTCGAGGATGAGCTCGAAGACAAAAATGGACGTTCCTGTTTATGAGGGAAGCCTAAACCCAGAAGAGCTGTTGGATTGGATCCGAGCGCTCGACACCTACTTCGATTATGAGGATATCAAAGAGGATAAGAAGGTAAAACATGCCGTCATGAAGCTGAAAGGACATGCAGCCCTATGGTAGGACGAGCTGCAGGCGGACAGATGTTCAAAGGGCAAACAGAAGATCAAAAGATGGGATCGGATGATCGCCAAGATGAAGGAAAAGTTCATTCCGAGGGACTACTAGATCACTCTGTTCAGGCGAATGCAGAACCTGAGACAGAAGTTGATGTCGGTGAAGGAGTACACCGAGGAATTTTACAAGCTCAATATTCGAGCTGGTCATCGGGAGAGTGATGACGAAAAGGTGGCAAGATATATGAATGGTCTCAGGTATGAAATTCAGGATGATCTGAGCATGCTGACCATCTGCACAGTTGAGGATGCATATCAGATGGCTCTGAAGGCTGAAGAGAAGCTAAGCTGCAAGTAGGGACAGCGAGGGCGAGGCACAAGTCAGCCCAGAGGAAAAGATGTTGTTCAAGAGAGAACACAGAAACCCAAGGAGGATTGGAAGAGGCCTCAGGGAAAAGCTGAGAAAGGTGGAACCTCACAGCAGAGACAGCAAAATTTTGAGCCGAGGAGGCAACAAAATGATCAGCAAGAAGGATATGCTAATGCAAATACATTTCCTCGTACCCGAGGTAGAGGAAGAGGCAGAGGAGGAGTTATCACATGTTTCACGTGTGGTAAAGACGGTCATAAAGCCGTGGATTGTCTAGAGAGGAAGATGGACGGAGGTAAAGCTCACATCACTGAGGCGCAGCAGAGGCGTGATGTTGAGGGCGAGGATGCGGACGGCGGAAGATCGTTGGGGATGCATAAGATCCTTTTGACACCTGAGGAAGAGGTGGACAGCTCAGTGCAGATAAGTAGACTGTTCAGGACGGCTTGCACAACTAAGGACTGAAAATGCAAAGTCATCATCGACAGCGGGAGAACTGACAATCTCGTTTCAACCGAGATGGTAAAGAAATTGGAGCTGGAGACAACTAAGCACCCGAGCCCATATAAGGTCTCGTGGTTACAGAAAGGACACCGGGTAAGTGTCACTAAACAATGCTTAGTTAAATTTAAAGTTGGGAATTATCATGATGAAATCCTGTGTGATGTCATTCCCATGGACGTGTGTCATATACTATTGGGTATACCATGGCAGTATGATCGAAATGTTGTTCATGATGGGAGGATGAACACATACACCTTAGAAAAGGATGGGAAGATCCATAAACTACTGCCGATAAAAAATAAGGAAGTGAAGACGGAAGTGAGCAGCACGATACTTCTCATGAGTGGGAAGGAACTTCTCACAGAACTGGAAAAGAATAAAGATCCATAGTTCTTTGTTGTCAGGAAGCTGAGGGTTGTCTTGACAAGCACAAGAGTGGATGACTTGCCGGATGAGATTCAGCAACTGCTTGGAGAGTTTGCCGATATCATCATGGACGAACTACCTCGTTCGTTGCCACCGGTGAGGAGTGTGAGTCACCACATTGACCTCATACCCAGAGCAAGTTTACCAAATAGGGCCGCATACAGGTTGACACCTCGGGAGAACGAGGAGGTCAAAAGGCAGGTTCAGGATCTACAGGATAAAGGACTGGTCAGAGAAAGTCTTAGTCCATGTGTTGTTCCGACAATACTGAGCCCAAAGAAGGATGGAGGCTGGAGGATGTGTATAGACTCCAGCGCGATCAACAAGATCACCATCAGGTACAGGTTCCCATTACCGAGAATGGATGACTTGATGGATTGCCTGAGTGGGGCAAACTATTTTTTGAAGATAGATCTCAAGAGCGGATATCATCAGATCCGAATGAGAGAGGGAGATGAATGGAAGACAACATTCAAGACAAACGAGGGTTTCTACGAATGGCTGGTCATGCCGTTTGGGTTGAAAAATGTGCCAAGTACTTTTATGCGGCTGATGAATGAAGTCCTACGGGAATTCATTGGCAAATTTGTTGTTGTATACCTGGATGATATTTTGATTTTCAGCAAGACTAGAACTGAACAATTGAGGCATTTGGCCATTGTGATGAGAAGGTTACAGTAGGAGAAGCTGCTGATCAATTTAAAAAAATGCTCGTTTATGCAGACGGAACTCATATATCCGGGGTTCGTTATTTCGGCAAATGAGTTGAAGATGGATCCTGAGAAGGTGAATGTAATCAGGAATTGGCCATCGCCGAGAAATGTTTTTGAAGTACGGAGCTTCCATGGTTTGGCAAGATTCTATAGGAAATTTATTCGAAACTTCAGTGGAATCAGTGCCGCGATGATGGACACTGTGAAAAAGCGGCATAAAGTTTTTCAATGGACAACCGAGGCTGAAAAGAGCTTCAATTTGTTGAAGCGCAAGATAACTGAGCGACCATATTTTCAGAAGACCTTCCAGGTGAAGTGTGACGCTAGTGGATATGCTGTTGGAGGATTTTTAAGTCAGGATGATAGACCTGTGGCATACTACAGCGAGAAACTGGATGATGCAAAGTTAAAGTACTCCACGTACGACAAATAATTCTATGCCATTATCCAGGCATTGAAAAAGTGGAGGCATTATCTCATACCCAAGGAGTTTGTACTATACAGTGATAATCATGCACTGCAATTCGTGAGTCAGGAAGACAAGCTGAACCAGAAGCATGCGAAGTGGGTGGAATATATGCATAATTTTACATTCGTGATCAAGCACATTTCAAGGACTGCGAACAAGGTAGCAGACGCCTTGAGTTGAAAATGTTTGTTGCTACAGGAATTCAGAGTCAAAACGTTGGGTTTTGAAAACCTGAAGGATATGTATGCAGGTGATGCTGATTTCGGAGAAGCTTATGAAGCAGCCGAGAATCCGGTGCTCAGAGATAGGAGCCTGTGGATAGATTTCTTGATACAGGGTGGATTGTTGTTCAAAGGCAATCAATTGTGCATTCCAGATTGCTCTATTAGAGAGAATTCGGTACGAGAAAAGCACAGCGGTGGACTAGCAGGTCATTTCGGGCATGACAAAACATTCGCAAAGCTGAGCGAATCGTATTTTTGGCTAGGTATGTGTGCAGACGTGAAGAGATTTGTTGACCGATGCAGAATTTGTCAACACGCGAAGGGCAGGAAACAGAACACAGGGTTATACCAGCCGTTACCCATACCTGAAAGGCCATGGGAAGCCATTAGCATGGATTTTGTTTTGGGTTTACCAAGAACACAGCGTGGTGTTGATTCCATCTTTGTTGTGGTGGACAGGTTCTCGAAGATGGTGCATTTCATTCTGTGCCATAAGACGAGCGATGTGACCCACATCGCCAATTTATTTTTCAAAGAGATTGTAAGATTGCATGGATTGCCGAGGAGCATAGTCTCGGATCGGGATACCAAGTTCATAGGTCATTTTTGGAGGACGTTATGGAAGAAGCTAGGGACCGACTTGGCATTCAGTTCTGCTTACCATCCGCAGATAGATGGTCAGACAGAAGTGGTAAACCGAAGCTTGGGGGACCTGTTGAGAAGTTTGGTGACAGAGCATCACATCAGTTGGGATCAGATCTTACCACAAGCAGAGTTTGCATACAACGATTCTGTGAATCGAAGTACAGGTAAGAGCCCATTTCAAATTTTGTATGGGACGCAACCGAGAGGAGTATCTGAACTCAGGGAGTCAAAACAGGCTGACACTAGTAGCGCGAAAGATGAGGAATTTGCTGAGGCAATGCAGGAACTTCACGCGGATGTGAAGCAGCGGTTACAGAAATTGAATCAGGAGTACAAGCGCCGATCCGACCAGAGGAAAAGGCAGTTTCAGTTCGAAGTTGGGGATATGGTTCTGGCGCACCTGAGGAAAGAAAGGTTCCCAAGGGGAACATATAACAAGCTCAAGATGAAGAAAATTGGGTCGTGCAAAATTCTGAGGAAATTCAGCAAAAATGCATACGAGCTTGAGCTACCAGAGGGCATCGGGATATCTTCGATATTCAACATTTCAGATTTGTACCCATATAAGGCCGAAAATGCAGGAGTTGCGAGTGTTGGAGAACGAGTGGTCCAATGGCGGAAGCAGTTACTAGTTGCACAGAAGCCACAGATGGAGTGCATACTGGATAAAAGAGCAGGTAAGAAGACCAAGAGAAAGAAATACTTTGAATACCTGGTGAAATGGAAGGACCACCCAGTGGAGGACGCTAGCTGGGAGACAGAGGCAGTTATACTGAAACATGGGTAGACTATACAGGAACTCATGGACAGGAGCCCATGAAATCTTTTGAGCCGAGGAGTATGATGCAGGAGCATCGCTCACTCAATCAAGCGAGCCAGCGCGAGGAGGAAAAGAGAACAGCTGGAGAGCGCCAGCATTCAAATTTTGGAACATTGTAATATGGCTGCGCCAAACATTTAATGTTGATGTGATGAAGCACACTTTATATATGTAATGGACCTTGAGCGGATAAGCTCTCGTCCTTAGTAGTTGAGGCATTTGTGTAGATTTAATGCAAGTAGATAAACTAATTAACTGTAGATTAGACAGTTTAGCTTTCGAGAGGGAAAACATAATATAGACACCCTCCGTTCTATTGTTGATCATTTTTTTTATTCTCATTCATACAGGGCAAGAGAAGAGGAGCGCAGAGATCTTATGAAGAACTCCATGTACAACTATTGAATTAATAGAAAAAATTTGATTCAATTCCCATGGATGTGTTTGATACTTTCGTGTTGTTGATGTTATGCTTCTGCTTACTTGCTTCCTTTTATGCGTATCTTTTATATGCTGCATATGTGATAGCATATCAAGTCCGAAACCTGAGAGAATGAGTGAATGAGTTTCAATTGTTTCTCTGCTTAAGCCAGGAGATTCCTGCATCGAGTGCAGTTGAATACCTCTGCATAGAGTGCGTTGAGGAGGTTAAGCAGTTGAACTTTTGTTCTCTTTAACCCAGAGTCGTTTTGAGTCATTCGAGCCGTGCAGGTAAGTGTAGGTCGGATTGGAGTCTCAGAAGCAAGTCCGAGAACAGAGAGGCCGGAACGTTTGTGACGGTGAAAGCACAGAGTCCGGGAAGACTTCAACCCTTTGAGAGTCATTGAAGGTCGAACGCAGGGAGCGTGCGGGAAAGTTCTCTGAAGAAGTCAGAGGAACAAAATGCAGAAGGATTAGCACTTTTGTATTCATTTGCATTGGACGAAGGTGGTGAAACAGAGAAGCTCTTCATAGAGGAAGAGAATTGACGACTTTCATTTGATGAAAGAAGTCGCGAAGCACCCTTGACCGTCTGATCACAGAAGAGTTGCGAGGGGGTTAAACTCGCAAGTGCGTGAGAGAACCCATCATCGTCGCCCATCAGCCAATCGGAGTTGGTGAGTGCAAAAATTTCATGCACGTCGAAATCGCGATCCGCGGTTTCCCGATTTAGCAGGAGTCGTCGATCCTCGGAGGGACAGGTGGCACGAATCCAGGTTATCGGAGTTTCGGTATTCGGGGTTTCCAGCGGACGGGAAACTTGGTAGCGTGGATCCGCTATCCGTGAAATCCCGAGATTAACATGGCAGCGTGGGGCCCGGGAGACTTAGTGGAGGACAGGTGGCCTCACATCGGGGATCGACATCTCGGTACTCGAAGGTTAAAAACATAAGTGTTCGGTGTCGCGAGTGGCGATTTCCCGAAGCGTTGACCGTTGACCGTCTACACTCGGGGTTCGGCGGTTGAGTGACTGAGAACGGGATCACGAACCTCGCGATATCGCGAGGTCCGATCTCCCAATTTCCGAAGGGAGAATCGCGTGGTAGTATTTCTGTGGGTAAATAATTCCCGAAGGGAATAGGAGTGTTTCGAACCCTTCGGGCCGGGGATAGTGAAGGTCCTGGAGGAGCGACCGTACCGCCGAGGGTAGGGTCAGCGATCACAATGTTTCTTTCCTGGGTCTCTTTCCATTCGACCACCCCCATTTATTAAATCATGACATAAAACTGATGGGCATTGGGCTCTGCTCCTGCAAGAAATCCAAGAGTGACTTTCGATGCTAACATGTTCCTCATAGGTTGGGTTCCATCTCCAGCTCATTAAAGGGAATGGAGTCATGTAACAAACCACATCCATAATATAGGTGGACATGTAAAAAGATGTAGGTTGGCCTTTCAAATTAGATGTTTGGTACTCTGCAACCTCACTAGCTACATTGTCGGATAAAATTTTGCCCCAGTTAAAACTGTAACCCTCGACTACTTCGTGTATAAGTGGCACCCATTCTGCTGGAAAATGGGTAGGGCTCTTCCTCCTGAAGAGTCTACATAGAATCGGGGCTATATAAAATATGTATTCATCTAACGAAGTTGTGGCATAGATTCCATGGGTATCGGCTCTAAACCTTGTTGGAATTCCCCACTAGTCTTTGATTATATTTGGATATGTTTGATTGAATTCTTTGCACTCCTTTCTTTGAAATTCTGCTATGAATTCGGCATTATAAATTTATTTAGAAGTAGGGGGTAGTTTGTACATTACTTGGATGTGCTTGGGTCTAAATGAGTTGACGATGACCCCTTGGCTGTTTTGAATGCTCCTTGTCGGAACATCGATTTTCTCTAAATCCCAACATACCATGTCATTATACGGCATGAGTCTCGGCCATGTGGCTATTTTGTGCAACTCAGACTCGACTATGTCTCTGAGTTTATTTTCAGTTCTTTAATTCCCGAAATCATCAGGGCAATTCCTAATCTCATAGTCCAAATTCTCAAAAATCTGCCTCCAATATTTGATTGAATCCACAAAATGTGGCGTAGTGTCTGATACCACATATCCATCTGGATTTGAGCTTCCACCTACTTCTTCACTCTTCTTAGGCACTTTTTTGGGTGCCATGGAGTCTGTGCTAAATAAAAACTTGTTGCAGAGAAGAAATGCATGAGATCTTCTGAATATAACTCGCTCCTAGTCTGAAAGTAAGAATGAAATTTGAAATAAGAGATCTTTATTTACTTTTAAATCGTCTTAAATTTATCGTACCGATGCAAGAAATAAGAGAGATACACACTTTAATGGAGATGGTATGCCTAGAGATACACACTCTATGTTCAAAATATCTTCATTAATCCATTATAGAGACTGACACATATCATCGATTCAACACTGGGATTTCGAAAGGAATGTCATTGAAAACTCCTGAATAGAAAAATGCGAACAACTATTAATTATCATTAATCCCTCTTTAAAGTTAAGTTAATTTGTGTTTAAGCGCTTAATTCTTTCGGGTTTTCATGTTTCAGAGTTTTGAGCATTGTGTCCCCAAGAGGTATGACACGAGAAAATCCTGAATCACGAACCCACGACGGGATTTATTTAGGCACTAACCAATTGTCAGAACCTTTTAATTAATCATAATCAGGGATTAGCCTTTACTTTTTGGGAAATGGAGTATCGAGACTTTGATAACTTTTGATGCGAGAAATATTGAATTGTGAAATCGCGATAGGATTTATTAACTGTCAATCATTTTCTAGCTCCTAATTAAGAATGATTATACCATAAGATTTCGAGGTTTTGTATATTGCAAACTCGAATTTTATAGCATGTGAGAATCCCGAATCGTGAAATCGCAATGGGATTTATTAAAACTAATTTTTTTAATTCTTTAATAAACATGGTACTAGCTTTTAACACTTTTGTCAATTTGGGAATCGGTGACTTGAGGAGGCATTTGACATTGACTCATTGTATTTTATGAATTGCCGACTCCTGAAAATTCAAAATAAGATTTCATTTAAGATTGATTTGTTGATAGAAAGGTGGCTCCATAATAAACCATTTCGATAAAAGAATGTTCCCTTTAGTCTTAAGTTTAAAAAAAAGGATAATGTTCCAATAGAGACTCCATCTAGGGATCTCGTCTCCCTGCGGGATGAGAATAACAGTAGACCACGTGCCTTTATTGTGTAAATGGAGTCATTAGTTTGTTTCTGCGAAACTTGTTCAGAAGGAGGGTGCAGGGGAAAAAGGGGGTTTCATCCTTATCTCTGAAAGATTTTGAAACCACTTTCTAATCTCGATTTTAGGCCATTTGACTTCCTCTTCCCCGATACCGACTTCTGGTCTACTCAGGATAATCCAAACAACCTCATGAATTTTCACAGGTTCAGTTGATCTTGCTTGCCTCAAGATGAAGTAATTTTAATGTTTTTAATTAGGGAGTCTTGCATGAACTGGGGATGTAGATATGGTTTCAAGAAAACTAATTACCAGAACAAAGTACAATTCATGTATAACAACCTTACAAATATCTTAGACATTGCTTCACTTCTAGCGATCCTTTTCAGTACCCCGATGAAGTTATTTGATTCCCTTTATTGAATTTTCTTTCACCACTTCAAATTGTAACTTTGCATTTAAATGTTGAGATGAGGGAAATCATTTCATGAATTTCCTTTCATCATCTCTTCTTTGGACTAGATGGGGGAAATCAATTTTTGAATTTCCTTTCACCATCCATCTTATATTTTTTATTGAGATGAAGTGGGGGGAATCAATTATTATAAAGTATACTAGGGATGATATCTGTGTATAATTTTGCAACAGAGGTCTGTCAACTCACTTTGATTACTCTAGATCAGTGTCCTTTTGACCTTCAAAACATCTTAGTCTGCAGGAAAATTTATGGGAGAAATTTATTTCCAGGAACCTTCTTTTGAGCAAGACTAAAATCCTAGAACCTGTGAAAAGAAATAAGAGAGTTAGGATTAACCTATGCATATCTTAGTTCGGTAAGAGTTTGAGGGGTCATGAGGAATTTCCTTTCCTCTAAAGATTCATTTCTTCTGTGGATATCACGAGAAGGCATCTGGGTTCAAGGAGAAAAAAAAACCATGGGCTCGAATGACAGAGAAGGATTTGAATTTCATAAATATAGTTGTGGTAACGTAATTCTGACTCTTGGAACCCTTTCTTTGAGGTCACTTTACTTCTCCTGTTTATTTTACTTATTTTTGTCTTGTCCATAGGAATATTTTATGTTCCATATAAAACTTCGTTCTTTTGATGATACCTTAGGCAAATATGTTCATACTCATGAAACCGTTGTTGCACCTAGGTGATATTCATTTGAAATCTACACATTTCAGGAATTCATACCTTTGCCTTACCATTTCATTCTCATCTTAGTAACTTATTTTTGATCACCTGTTTCAGGCGAATCACTTTTCTGATACACAACCATCCGTTTTCTTCTTTTTGATGTTTGGGATGTAGACCAGAATCCTGCAAGAAAACAACATCAAGGGCATCAGGGTTCTAAGATTCATGGAATTCAATGTGTTGAATATTTCATATCTCTATTTCTAGGAGATCACTAACCTGCTTTATTTGCGGTGAAAGTAAAACTTACCGAAAATATATAAAAACAAAAAACACAAACCGATATATACAGTGGAAATTTGGAAATCATTTATTGCATATAGTGCTTCAGATAACGCCCGTTGATAGGGGCGTTGAGGATTTTACCATTCAAATTTTCTAACAGAAATGAGTTCTTCCCTTTAGAAGCTGAGACTTTGAATGGTCCATACCAAATATGATCAAATTTGTCATGTTTTGTTGAGTCTTCCCTCCTAGCATCCCATTTCAAAACCAAATCACTAGGGAGGAATTCCCTGTCTTTAGCCTTATGATAAAAGAGTGCTTTCATGTTGTATTGATATTTTTGCATCCTTTCGTCAACCTCAACCCTATTTTGCTGAACTTCAATCAATTGATTTATTCTTCTTGTGACATGGTTTGGTTCATCTTTTTCATCTTGCCAAAGCTTCATCACTGGTAGAGCCAAGTTTATGGGTAATACCACGTCAGTCCCGTATACCATTTGGAATGGAGAAGTGCCAGTTGATTTCTTGGTGCCTATCTGATTTTCCCATAGGGTGTATTTCAAATGCAGATGCCAAGATTTTTTTATTTTCGTTCAAAACCTTCTTAATTATGGTAATTAATATTTTATTTGAAGATTCTGCTAGCCCGTTGCCTTGGGGGCAGTATGTCATGGAGTGGCACAATATAATATTGTACTTTTGGAAAAAGCTAATCATAGGAGAAGGGTATCTCTTCTCTAGAGATAGGAGTAAGGTCACTTGCATATATGACTTGCAGAAGGGGTTTCCAAAAGTTGATTGTATAGGAGTTAACGATGCAATAGGGATACCCAATTCTGAAGATTGAGTTTCTCCTGTTGTTTTGGGGATATCAACAAGGATAGTCGATGATGAATTGATTCGACTTTGAAGGAGTCTCAGATTTAGAACTGGTTTCAGAGCCTCGATTCTTTGATTGTGAAGTTTCTACCTTTTGTGAAGACGCTTCAGTCTTCTTCGATTTTTCTTTTGCAGTCTCTTTATCATGAGCCTCTGATCCAAAACCTAGAGGAGCATTTTCTTGAATTGGGGGAGTGGTTGTTGACTCTCCCTGTAGTATCTTCGGCAAACCAATTCGCCTGTGCTTCTGGAAAGTCAGGAAGTTGGTCTGTAGGTCGAGTGATAAGGCATGAACTCTGTTCAATACTTCTTCGTAGGCCCTGGCTCCCTTGAACATGTCATTGCAGGGAGAAACCTCATGTTCGTACATTTTAATGTTGCAGTGAGTAAGGTGATTTCCTACAACTTGATAAGGGTCATGTTTTCTGAGTTCAAGGTCTACTAATTTGATGTCATCCAGTGTTGCAGCTTCAACCTTGGAATGACCAAAGTTAAGCAGTGAACACTTCCGAATCTGTACAGGAAAAAGTGGCCAAAACTTCTTCTGAGATGCTTTCAATTAAGTTATGATGCCACCTATTACTTTTTAGTAGGCCACCTCCCTGCACACCAGTCTGTTGGGGAGGAATTTCAGAAGTGCGTGAGTAGGAATCGAGCACCCAAAAACCTTAACATAGGAGAAACCCTCTTCTATAAACCAATCTGCAATCTCCTTGACGTTTCCCATGATTGACTCTGAAATACACGAGGGTGCATAACCATACAAAATTTGGTGCAAAGGTATCACCACGTAGTGACAGATTTCGTAAAAGAAGTCTTTAACATTCTCCTCCCATAGCTTAGAATGATAAACATGAATGGGTTCCTCATAGGCTGGGTTCCAGCTCCAGCTCATCAAAGGGAATGGAGTCATGAAACAAAGTGCATCCATAATATAGGCGGACATGTAAAAAGATGCATGTCGTCCTTTTGACTTAGCTATTTGGTACTCTGCAACCTCACTAGCTAGATTGTTGGATAAATTTTTTCCCTTAGTTAAAACTGTAACCCTCGTCTACTTTGTGTATAAGTGGCACCCATTTTGCCAGAAAATGGGTAGGGCTCTTCCTCCCGAAGAGTCTACATAGAATCAGGGGTATATAAACTATGTATTTGTTTAATGAAGCTATGGAATAGCTGCCATGGGTATTGGCTCTAAACCTTGCTGTAATTCCCCACCAGTGTTTGATTGTATTTGGATATGTTTGATCGAATTCTATGCACTCATTTATTTGAAATTCTACCATGAATTCGACATTATAAATGTATTTAGAAGTAGGGGGTAGTTTGTACATTACTTGGATGTGCTCAGGTCTGAACGAGTCGACGATGAATCCTTAGCTATTTTGAATGCTCCTTGTCGGAACATCGATTTTCTCTAAAGCCCAGCATACCATGTCATTATAGGACATGAGTCTCGACCGTGTGGCTATTTTTTGCAGCTCAGACTCGGCTATGTCTCTGAGTTTATTTTCAGTCCTTTCATTCTCGAAATCATTGGGGCAATTCCTAATCTCATAGTCCAAATTCTCAAAAATTTGCCTCCAAGATTTGATTGAATCCACGACATGTGGCGTAGTGTCTGATACCACATCTCCATCTAGATTTGAGCTTCCACCTACTTCTTCACTCTTCTTAGGCACTTTTCTGGGTTCCATGGAGTCCGTGCTAAATAAAAACCTGTTGCAGAGAAGAAATGCGTGAGCTCTTCTGAATATAACTCGTTCCTAGTCTAAAAGTAAGAATGGAATTCAAAATAACAGACCTTTATTTACCTTTAACTCATCTTAAATTTATCGTACCGATGCAGACGATAAGAATTAAATTCTTTAATGGAGATGGTACGCCTGGAGATACACACTCTATGTTCAAAATATCTTCATTAATCCACTATAGAGACTGCCACATATCGACAATTCAACACTGGGATTTTGAAAGGAATGTCATTGAAAACTCCCGAATAAAGAAACACGAACAACTATTAATTGTCATTAATCTTGCTTTAAAGTTAAGTTAATCTATGTTTAAGCGCTTAATTCTTTTGGGTTTTTGTGTTTCGGAGTTTCGAGCATCGTGTCCCCAAGAGGTATGACACAAGCAAATCCCGAATTGCGAACCCGCGACGAGATTTATTTAGGCACTAACCACTTGTCTTAACCTTTTAATTAATCACAATCAGGGATCGGTCTTTACTTTTCGGGAAATGGAGTATCGGGACTTTGATAACTTTTGACATGAGAAATCCCGAATCGCGAAATCGCGATGGGATTTATTAACTGTCAATCATTTTCTAGCTCCTAATTATGAGTGATTAGACCGTAGGATTTCAAGGTTTTGGATATCGCGAACTTGAATTTTATAGCATGTGAGAATCCTGAATAGCGAAATCACGATGGGATTTATTAAAACCCTTTTTTTTAATTCTTCAATAAACGTGGCACTAGCTTTTAACACTTTCGTGAATTCAAGAATCGGTGACTTAAGGAGGCATTTGACATTGACTCATTGTATTTTACGAACTGCCAACTCCCAAAAATTCAAAATAAGCTTTCATTTAAGGTTGATTTGTTGATAGAAAGGCGGCTCCATAATAAACCGTTTAGATAAAAGAATGTTCGATTTAGTCTTAAGTTTTAAAAAAAGGATAATGTTCCAACATATGGATTGATGTAGATAGAAAAATATGATTCGGATTGGATCATTATATTATTTTTCATCTATCTCCATCCTTTAAAAGTGGAAAAAAT
Organism: Picea glauca; assembly: GCA_000966675.3. Taxonomy (NCBI): domain Eukaryota; kingdom Viridiplantae; phylum Streptophyta; class Pinopsida; order Pinales; family Pinaceae; genus Picea; species Picea glauca. The sequence goes on along the minus strand of JZKD02S2353321.1, from coordinate 40,980 downwards.
TAGAGGATTCAACTTGCATGGCCATTTTAGTGCCAGGTCCCAGTTTGGAAAATTGGGGTTTGGAACCTTCTGTAGCCATTTTGAGGCATTAAATGATGTTTTTTGGGGTTTTGGTGTTCAAAACATGTGCAAACCTCCCTGATGGTGTTCTACACACTAGTTTTGGTGTTCAAAACATGTGCACACCACCCTGACGGTGTTCTACACTCCAAGACCTTTCCAACAGCGCAAACCGTGCATCGATCCGAGTTTGTATGCAAAAGTTATGCCTCTAGCAAGTTGACCTATCGTGTTGATCACCATGGTACGAGAGGATGCCACGTCACCCTCCATTACTCATGCATATGGGTCTAGCCACGTGAGGAATTTCAAGAATATTCTAAAAGGTTCAAAACCCTACCACAATTGAGGGTTGAGGAAGTAAAAAACCTATCCCTAGATGACTATTGAACTATGTTAAATGTTGGACCACTAAGAGGAGAAGGGATTCCATTATTTTGCATTGTATCTTGTTCCATAGCTGAACAAAAAATATGAGAGCCGTACTTTGTGAGAATAATAAAGGAGGAGAGATTTAGTAGCACCCATACAGGCCACATGTCAAAGGAAAATCTACAGAGAGTGTCTCTTTCTTTGTACGTGCGTACGTGCATCATTTCTATACCAGAGAAAAGAAAGCAAAGCAACCTCACCTTCTAGTTGGGTTTTCTCCAGTTTTGAGTTCGCATTCAGTCCACAAAACTTTACAGAGAGGGGTGAGATATTATCTTCAATTGCCTCGTTTCCCATTCCGTCCACAAAACTTGACAGCGAGAAAAGGGCAGGTAAGTGAACGAGTAATTTAAACAAACCGACTTCATTTTGAAAACTTAAAAGGGATTAAATCTTGTCAAAATTTAGAGATAAATAATTTGAGTTTCACATGATTTAAGGCTTTATGTGTTGTAGAATTTTTATCTTGAAATTTTTGTTCAATTTTAAATGGACACAAATGTTAAAAAAATTGATTAAAATTTCAAATAAACCAAAAATTTAACTCGTAAAATTGTCAGATTTCGAAATTTAACGTTCTCTGAACATGAATCCCACAGAATATACATTTACCTACCTAAAATACTGGAAGACGTAAGACTCGTCCGAAGAGAATAATATGATGTGCATCTTCGAGGGAAAGAAGAATTGGGACCGCAATGGATACTTTTAACAGGACGCCCAGTTGCAATCAGCAAATAAACAATCAGGAATGAATGAGGACCCTATCTCCTCCCGAGTAGAAGGTCTGATTTCTTCATCGTCATCAATGGCTTTGGATTTGACCATAGAGAGAGGAAGACATCCACTCGCGAACACTCCCAAAGCTAAATTTTTTATAACATATTCTTTTGATCATAGGTCGCTCACCATTGGATTGTATCGTTTTGACCATTTTTTCTATTTTTAAATAGAATTGGCTTTGGATTTGTTACTTAACTTGAACGAGAGTGCTCATAACCTGTGCAATTTACTAGATAAATTGTTGCTCATATTCATAAAATTTGGAGATAAGAGTGAAGATGGATGCTTTGTTTCCCTATACCATTTCTTCATGTATCTTAATATCCTCCCTGGTTCTTGTAAATAACGATGGTCCATAGCGTGTGATTCACTTTTTTTTTTGCTTACCATACATATTTAATACAAAGACAATAACTCCAAAGTGGAATAAAGGGGATTTTCACTCCCTATAAGAGTGCTCAGTAAAAGTGTGATTATTACAGTGATTATTACTATGTAAAGGGGACTCATGCACTTGGTAAATTTTTACTATAGTATATGTTATAAAAAATACTTAAGATACTTAAAATTTTAAAAAAACATAGGCTAACTAAAAGTATGATTATTGGATTGTCTCCGCTTTTCAAAAGAAGTCACTAATTGTGCACTTTAACTCAAGTTCTCAACCACGTTTTTAAAGAAGTTTCACTCTACCTCAAGAATGACCAATTGTTTCTTAAGGGTGAGCACAAGAACTTGGTGGCTGAAAAAGTGGCAATGGCATGATTAAGAACACTCTCTGGTCCTACAGGTATAGGTTCGGTTGTGGCCGAAGCTCCATGTAAACTTCCATGTAGGTTAAGGAGTAGGAACGTGTGCGCTCTCTTAAGAATGTGTGTGTGTTATTACTGTTGTTTTTTTAAAAGCCGCCTAAGCGTGCTTTTGTGCATATTGTGCACAAAATCGCACTCGCGTTTGTCATTGGGAAAATAGTGTGAAAAGAGAAGAAAAAAAGAAAGGATATTGCCACTACCACCGTGTGTCCAGGTATGTTACATTTATCTTAGCTTTAATCCAATTTAGTCAATCTAATTTAATATATTGCTTCCAAAAATCTAAATTGGAAAAAATTGTAATTTAGTATTTTAAATAAAAAATGAAACTAACTTACATGTCATGGATGTTAAATTGCAACATATACAATAAAATGGAACCCCAAAAAAATTTAAACCCCTCACAAGAAAACCAAGAAGATCAAAACCCCAACCCACCATCACCACCACTAAATGTAAACAGTCAAATTGATGAGGGGTTGGTGATATTAACAAACCTTGAGGAACAATTAAAGGAGACTAGAGAACCTAGCTGAGTCTTCATGGCCACTTCTTTGGACATCATTTTCCAGTCCATTGCAAGTGCCCAAGGGAAATTGACATCTATTTTTTACTATAAGGAAAGAATGTACGTGTATTATAGAACTGGTTTGGACAGAAACCAAATCAAAGAACTTGACATTTCAAAACAACAAATATTGTCTATTTTTAGGGACCCTAGAAATGGACAAGAACTACCATTGAACAGGAAACACATATCCATTGACTAGTGCATCCATCCCTAGATTAGTCCAAACTGGATGGATAGGTGGTACATGGTTTTTGATAAAATCTCCCTGTAGTAACAAGGAGATACCCTTATATTTTCCGAGGAAATTATGGGCTGAGTTGATTATGGGTAAAGATGTCAACTACTTTGACATTAGTGACTTCCATGGGGTGGGTTGAGTGTCCGCAAAGGAATGAGAGTAGGCCAGATGCAACCACGAGTTATATCCTCGTCCCCCTAGGCGAAGGCCTCATCCCCCTACCCAACATCCTCATATTGCAAAGAACTTGCAATAGGTACAACTAGCCATCTCCTCATTAACTCATAGCCTAGTGCAACACAATATCTTTATTGCACTATCTCGATTGAAGGTGCATGTCAGCGACATTGATAAGGGGTTTGGAGCGTCAACATGCACAAGAGAGTACAATGAGGAGAGGGAACATGGACATAGTAGCCTTCCATGTGAACCTCACAAATGCTCCAGCTGTGGGAAAACATGTTATGGGCCTATAGCACCCACTCGACAACAAAACTTCATGGAGGAGGTTAGTATCTTAACCCTTTTTTTTGTTCTTCATATTTATACATTTATTTTGTATTTTGTGTATTTATATAAATATTTGATTGTATGTTGTTTCAAAGTTGTTATTCCCCAACAGTAGACCCTCTACACCTATGGAGGCATCAATGCCTAGTCCCACCACTGATTCAATAGTAGAGGTGGCATGTTCATTGGGTGCACCTTATACACATGTATGTATCACATTTGATAGATTTAGCATAATCATTTATTTATTTTATGACATCCTCATTTTTTTTTATATGTTCTCTTATTTCTACAGGATTAGGCACCAGGGGATGCCAGTGATCCAAATTTTATGAGCATAACGAAATGACTACAGATTATTAACAGGTTCTTAACACAAAATAACAGAGATATAGTAAAATTGGTTTTCTATTCAATAAGGAAATAAGATGAAATTGTAAAATGCAGTGGAAACAAGCTTGTTGGAATGGTGGTGACTTATCTCTGAGAAGAGATGTGACGACTACGCTCATTTGTAGGAATATGATTACAATGAGGTTCTGAAGAAATTTTTACAATAAACAAGAATGCCCAAAACCCTATACATCCAAAAACCTAACCCTACGAGATGAAGCGCCAAAAGTCATGTGGGCCCCGTTTGGGTAAGTTAGTACATTAACTTCCTGGGGTTGTAATTTTTGCATACAATCTCTGTTTTAGGCGTATGATATCCCGTTGGAAAGGTATCATAGAGGAGATTCATTTTGGGGGAATTATAGAAGGAAATTTCATATTGCAAATCCTTTTTTCCAGAAAAACATTATTTAGGGCCTAAAAACGGCTCTGGAAGTGAAGGCTGCTAAAAATAGTAAATTACCAAAATTGCCAGGAAACTATTTTGAGCCAGCTGGAAAAGGTGGCTGGACCCCAATATCCACTTGGATCAATCCTCCCTCCTTAGGAAGCAATGATCTCGATTGCATTGAGGTCCCCCATCACATGAGGAAATTTCTGCTGAATTTGGCCCCGGGTGAACCACTTGCCTTGGTGTAGGAGTTGCCCTACTTTGACGACTTGATAAAGACGGATCCTTTGTTGTCAAGTGCCCTTGATATGTGTGTCCACAATATGATTATTGGATGCTTGTTATATGCATTTGTGGTTGAGCTCTGTTGGTTTCATGTGTTCTGCTACTTCTGAGGTGTCCAATAATGGTGGGAAATAAGGGCGAAGGAGATCCACATTCAACACTGGGTGCAGGCCAAGGAAAGGAGGAATGTTGGGCTCAAAATAATTATCCCCCTGTTGGCATCCAATTCAATTTTTTTTATTGCCCTAAAAAGCTGTGTACACCTACTTGTCCCATAAACGACAAGTCATCGTCGCATTTTGCAACTAGACATTTGTTTCATTTCTTACGTTAATTGTGATTTGATTTCGATTCACTTTTCACAACTGAAAGTGTGAAAACCTCTTCATCATTATTTGGATTGTTATCATATGCTGAAAAACACTTACCTCTGGTTTGCTATTAAGTGGCTGGAATATTCTTTCAAACCATATCCATTTATATACTCTTACTTTGATTGCGCATTTTGATTAATGAGATTTTGAGCATGTTGAGTTATGGGTTATATTTGATTTCATAAGGGTCATGATTGATGTTGGCTTTTATGATATGATCCTTATTGTTTTAAACCTTTGACTTGTCGATTTTACAAAATCTTTGGTCATAATGTTTTATAAGACTTTGATTATTTATTATGCTATGAGCGCATGATCAATATATGAGTTTTGATTTGTATGACAAAGGTTTGAATTATAAACCCCGACCGGGTAAACTTTTGGTTTGATAGTCTGAATTTATGCAATAGCACGATTGGATTAACATTGGTTTAAATGTTTGTTTTGATTTAATGATTAATACAATGGTGCGTTGGTAAAACTTTGGATTTCATGTCAGATTGAACTATACACTTGGCACATGAATATATCATTTGGTTTTGGTTCTACATTTGATCGATGGCATGTTGATACGGTTATACACCGATTTAGGTTGGCCGATTAATATGTTTAAACACTATGATGACTGATGGAGAAATGTTGTACTCAGCCATTAATGCACTGCATGGCGGTGATAATCCCACCACCTTCTCACACATTACATTAATTCATCCCTTTTCGAGCACTTACAGCTGTTAAGCCTCATCGTTTTACTCCTGCGTTTTGCATTGTTCAAACCAAACCCTACCATGTATAGAAGCCATGGCTCCTGTCGTAAGGGCCGAGCCCAATGGGTGCCAAGCACTGCTGATGTTTGATGGCACGTATAGTGACCTGGAAAATCTCGGGTGGCTCCCATTCATAAGGAAATTCGATGGTTATAACCACATTGTGGCTTGACAATTTGCGTTATCATTCGATGGGTGCCGAGCCAAAGTTGGAGATGTCCAACTTGAAATCACTGAACAATTTCTCAGCTCGACAACCAGTCTGCCTTTTACGGGATAGAAGTGGTCGAAGAGATGTAAGGTAGATGATGTCCAGTGGACATTGTTGTTCCAATCTCGAACAGTGAAATCATGCGACAGAGGTTTGCCTGCAAAAATACTAAAACTGCGTTGGCATGACCTCCTAATGATAATCAAGCAATTCATTACTTGCGAGGGCAGGTATGGGTTCGTTTTCTTGTTTCATCTTCATCTATTGATGGTTTTTATGGGTTTTGAACTTAGTATGCCCCACTACCTACATAGAAGTTTGTTCAAAATGGCTAAGAGGTACAAGCGTAACTTGGCTGATACCGGCCTCTTCCATTTGGGGTTGATTAAAATGATTATGGTTTACGATTTGGGATTACGTCGTGATTGTTGGAATGATTTTCTCAGTTGCAATGGCTTTGAAGAATCAAACCCTCCACAGGTTGACGAGCCTATGGTGACCGAAACCCAACCTGTACCCCCTGTGCCTTACAACGTTTTGTTACCCAAACCTCTACCCGACCCACCATCGAAGTTGCATATGGCTGTGACTAAACAGGTTGAAATTGATAAACCCGCAACCAAAAATCCTAAATCTAAAACTGGTGCGAATTCTAAAGGTAAAAAAATGCTAGGTTAATATCTCGCATGGTGAGAAATAAGCCTAAACCCCCTGCCAAATCAGAGCCTATCGTGGTCAACGAAGACTCTGATTCAGAGATTGAACATTTTCTCACCGACGAGTATCCTTACTTGGAGGGCTTGTGTGATAAACCTCCTTATGACTTTGTTAAGAATTTACCTCCTTGTCTGTGGGATAATCCTGACTTTCCTGGCATTGAACCACCCCATGGAACCCTTGGTGAATCATTGAAACCCTCGGCTGCTCAACCTGCTGCTCCACCTTGCGATGAGTGTGGGTTATGGTTGGAGAGATACTACTTGGATGTGCCGATGTTGCAATCTAGAATCCATGATTTGGAAAACCATGTGGAAAAGCTCACTGGTCATAATACGAAGGTGCAACCCAACGACAAGAAGCAATGAACAACGGGTTCAATTCTGTTCAAGAATGTCGAGTCAACCATGACATTTGTCAATTCGAAATTGGCATAGCCTCAACAATATCGCTGGTATAACTTTCACCCATTTATATGGCACATTCATAAACTCTGTGTACATTGTTGACCTGCTCTGTCATGCATTTGTTTTATATAAGTTTTAATTAATTTTTGGATTGGTTGTTGATTAGATTTAATTTGATTGATCATGATTGGATTTGATTTGAATACTCTGTTACTAAAGATTGTCGATATATTTTCTAAACACAGGTTATTTTGGTATCCCAATCTTGGAACACAGTCAATATCTCTTTCGATTTGGTTATACCCTGTGCGATATGATGGGCAAATTGGTTATCTATTCCGATTGTATATTCTATGTTAGGACCAATTCATATATCATTTTGTTACATAATCAAATTACAAATAGATATGAATAGTGGCTGTTACGATTTGGATTGTATTCGATGGTAACAAATATATCGTTTGAATGTGATTTGAGGAATGAAATTGATCGTATCTAGTCTTACAATTTGTGTCTATAATTAAATTCAGTCATATCCATTTCAGTTATATGCCCATTTTGTATTATGGATTCTATTGACTCTGTCAAGACCCTGTCTGTTGACTGTGTGGTGATCAAACATGAAAATCGTTGAGTCGATATTTATGGAGTATGATTTCATCCGATTACAATTGAAGCAATTTACATATC
>JZKD02S2353321.1:10429-21661 GCA_000966675.3 Picea glauca | reverse complement strand
GATCATATCATGTACGCAACCAACCGCTTCTATCCAACAATCCTGTGAGCCCGATGGAAATCAAATTTGGTCTTTATATTTCGATGGTTCCAAGTCCAAGGAAGGGGCTGGTGCATGCTGCATCATCATTGATCCGGCAGGTAACAAAACATTATTGGTTGTAGATTAGAATTTGAATGTACTAACAATGTTGCAGAATATGAGGCTTTATTACAAGGTCTCAGAAAAGCCTTGGACATGCACATTCAAAATCTAATTGTATTCGGCGACTCTGAGGTAGTGGTCATGCAGGTGAGAAATTATATACATTGTCTTTCCCCACATATCAAATGTTACCAGTCCGAGGTATGGAGTTTAATAAACAAATTTTATGCTTTTAATATAAATTCCATTCCTAGATCAAATAATGTCGAAGTAGATCTACTAGCTAATGTTGCCTCTAAACTTCTTCCTGCAGAAGGCTTATATCCTATTGCATTCTTCGTGGAGCTATTGTTTTGACCATCTGTTCCTGACAATATCATGAACTGGAGAGTATTTGATGATGATCAGCAGATCATTAACTTTCTACACATGGAGGAAACCTTTCAAGGAGTTGTGATAGATGAACAAACACACGACGACAATTTGCATGACTTTACGGTAATACCTAATCCGAAACCTCCTGAAGCTCTATCGAACATGGTAGATTACATACCCAAATCTGTTGCTAGATTAGAAAAGTTTTATGATTTTGAAGATAAATTCAAAAAGACGGTCAATTGTAAAACCAATAGTTCCTTATTATCTTATGAAAAAGTCAATTTAGGAACTAGTGAAAACCCTCAGTGTATCAACTTAGGCTTGGGATGTTCTAGATAAGAAAAAGTTTCTTTTGTTAAATTATTTAAAGAATTCAAGAATGTCTTTGCTTGGACTTATGAAGATCTTAAAACATTCGATCCTAATATTATACATCATGTCATCCCGATGAAGTCCCAAACCTTTCCTTTCCAACAGAAACTGAGAAAAATGCATCCTAAACTAGAACCAACCGTACAAAAAGAATTGAATAAACTCCTAGGTGCTAAAATAATTTTTCCTGTTAGAAACACTCAATGGGTGTCCAACCTTGTCCCAGTGTGGAAGAAAAACGGGGAAATTTGACTTTGTGTCGATTTTCGGAACCTCAACAAAGCGTCTGATAAAGATAATTATCCTGTCCCTCCCATGGAACAGATACTTCAACAACTATCTGGTTTCGAGAGGCTATCCTTATTGGATGGTTTCTCTAGATATAACCAAGTCTTGATGTCTCTGTCAGACCAATTAAAAACTACCTTCCGTACTCCGTGGGGTATTTATGCTTATCGCAAAATGCCTTTTGGATTGATTAATGCTGGTGCTACCTTTCAGAGAGCAATGGATATTTCTTTTCGAGGCTTGATCAATCACTCTGTAGTAGTCTACTTAGATGATGTGACCGTTTATTCCAAAAACAAAGATGATCATCTGGCTCACTTACGAGTCGTTCTGCTCCGTTGTCGTAAATACGACATCTCTTTGAACCCCAAGACGTCCATCTTTGCAGTAGAACAGGGTAAACTACTAGGATTCATTGTGTCTAGTGATGGAATGATTATTGACCTCGAGAGGACCCAAGTCATTGCTAAACTTCCTCCACCTACCTCTAAGAAATCTATGCAGTCTTTCCTTGGCCAGATTAATTTCGTGAGAAGATTTGTCCCCAGTTTCTCCGAAATGGTCAGGCCTCTCCAGAACTTGATTAAGAAAGACATCCAATATCACTGGGGACCCACAGAAAACCAAGATTTCAAAACTATTAAGAAGGCCATAATAGAAGCTCCGTCTCTCATGATCCTTGATTTCTCTCAAGATTTTACACTCTATACTTTTGCCTCTGATCGTTCCTATGCCGCAGTCCTAACTCAGAAGAACTCCAAAAACAATGAAGTCCCCATCGCCTTTATGAGATCTGCTTTCAAAGGCATTGAACTTAACTACCCAGTAGTCAATCGACAAGCCTACGCTGTCTTCAAGGCAGTTAAGAATTTCTGGTCTTATCTTTTGAAGTCAAGGAAAAAGGTCATTGTCCCTTACCCTGCCGTTAGGAACTTGTTAGTGCAAAAGGAGTTAGGAGAGAAAAGAGCCAATTGGGTCACTTCCTTGCAGGAATATGACTTAGAAATCACCCCAGCTCAGATCGTGAGAGGCCAAGGGTTGTGTAAGTTGGTAGTTAGTTCAGAAACTGAACAACAAAAAGATAGTGATACATCAATCCTAGAACAACACGATCACAGTTTAATTTGCTACACACAAAACCTCGTAATTCCTTGGTACAACGATATTAGACACTGTCTTCAACATGGATCAGCACCCCGTCACCTTGACCCTACCAAGAGAAGAGCTTTGAGACTAAGGTCTGCCTCCTTTCATCTAGTTAACAGTATACTGTTTCGTCAGAATTTTGATGGCGTACTAATGCGTTGTCTTGAGAAGGATGAAGCAGAGAAAGTTTTACTTGAGTTGCATGCAGGAGAAGCTGGTGGTCACTTCGGTGGCGATACCACTACTCACAAAGTCTTAAGATCCAGTTATTACTGGCCAACGCTTTTTAGAGACGCCCACGCCTTATGCCGTAAATGTATTATTTGTCAGAAAGCGTCAGAGCGATTGCAAAAGCTAGCCTTCCCCTTGCAGCCCGTTACAGTCGATTCTACTTTCCAGCAATGGGGCCTTGATATCATTGGTCCTATTAACCCCCCATCCTCACAACAGCACAAGCATATTGTGACAGCCACTGATTACTTTACTCAATGGTCCGAAGCCACTGCGCTAAGAACTGTTAAAACAAGTCAGGTGATCTCCTTTCTGAATTCGAATATCATCACTCGTTTTAGCATCCCTGATTGTCTAGTCTTTGATAATGCTTCATACTTTTCTTCTCTTGAAATGAGTGAGTTCGCCTTAGAAAAAGGAATAAAGCTCAAGTACTTCACTAGTTATTACCCCCAGGGCAACGGCTTAGCAGAGTCAACAAACAAGAACTTGATCAAGATTATCAAGAGAACCGTGGCTAAAAATCACAAGAACTGGCACAACGCACTACTTAATGCACTGTGGGCTGATAGAGTGACACCCAAAGCCGCTATAGGTAATTCCCCCTTTTTCCTCGTTTATGGCAGAGAAACCATTTTGCCTCCTCATATTCTTCTTCCTTCGCTCCAATTGTCACAAAAAGTTCAAGAAGAAGAATGTCCCCCTTTAGAAAGTTGTATTAATTCTCTGATGAAGTTAGAAGAAGTAAGAACCCAAGCCAAGCATAAATTAGATCAACATCAACAACTGATTAAAAGATGGTTCGATTCTAATTATGCTTCTGATAGAAATTTTGAAGTAGGCGATCTCATCTTAAAGTGGGACAAACCACACGAAGGGAGGGGTGAACACACCAAGTTTCAAAATTTTTGGCTTGGGCCATTTTTGATTGCTGAGAAGTTGGGTCCTAGTTCCTTTCATTTACAGAATCTTGAAGGACAGCTTGACACCTATCCGGTGAATGGCCAAGTCCTGAAAATATACTTTGCCTTATTTCTATCCTTGTATATTATGTAAATATTTCATTTTTATTTTATTTTTGCCTTTGTTTTCGTTTTGATTTCGATTTGATTGATCAGTTTAGTGTGTTTTTTTTTAAAAACATATGCATGCCTGTGTACTGAATCCATTCAGACAAAAACCAGGGGAAAATCTCTTCGCTGAAATAACTGTTGGAAAGGTTGTACAAACATCAGTGAAATATTTCTAAAAAATGAAAATTATGTTGGAAATTTTTTTTGTTTGAAAGAAGTTCACTAATTTCAATTTCTGAGTGAAGTTTTTCATGATCATCTTTATCTTTTTACACTGTCCCTTTTCCGTAAAGGAATGACTCAAAAGGATGTCTCCCTGTCAAAGTAAGTTGTTTTAGAAATAAAACATTTCTGGAGATGAATCAAGGACAGTATTAAAAAAATTCTGATGAGGTCGAAAAAATATGACAAAATACCAAAGAATTTTCAGTGTCACCCTGCTAAGCTATTTATAAAAGAAAATGAAATAAAAATATTAATATGAGATGTGGGAAGTGTTTGTAAACTCCCCAGGACACTGAACAGGTCCGCTGGCAGCGGGGCAATGCAAGCATGACGCCAAGACAACTTCGTCGGGGTACTGAACAGGCCTGCTGGCAGCGAAGCAATGTCGGGTATATGAAAATTTGTAAAAAAGAAAAGAAACCTCTTGAAAACTCCTTTATGTTGATCTAGAACTTCTTAACAGGATACAGACATCCGAGTGGGTTAAATGGAAACCCTGTCGAGGCTATGGACGCCTGCTGGCAGCAGTGGCCATGCCAACAGTATTGAAGATTTTATCATAAAAATCATGACTTGCTGATCTTGAGACTGTTATTGGCTTGCATCTTTTAAAACATCACTGGAAAAGATGGTAGATGATGATGTTGGTACAATTTTACAGTGGTTTTTTTTGAGTTGAAATTTTCTTTGCTGTCCTAATCTGAATTTATCACTTTTTAATAGAGATAACTGCTTCTCCCAGTGTGTCACCATTGTTGGCAGCCAATTCAATTTTTTTTATTTCCCTAAAAAGATGCCTACACCTACTTGTCCCATAAATGACAAGTCATCGTCGCATTTTGCAACTAGACATTTGTTTCATTTCTTGCGTTAATTGCGATTTGATTTCGATTCACTTTTCACAACTGAAAGTGTGAAAGCCTCTTCATCGTTATTTGGACTGTTATCATATGCTGAAAAACACTTACCTTTGGTTTGCTATTAAGTGGCTGGAATATTCTTTCAAACCATATCCATTTATATACTCTTACTTTGATTGCGCATTTTGATTAATGAGATTTTGAGCATATTGAGTTATGGGTTATATTTGATTTCATAAGGGTCATGATTGATGTTGGTTTTTATGATATGATCCTTATAGTTTTAAACCTCTGACTTGTCGATTTTACAAAATCTTTAGTCATAATGTTTTATAAGACTTTGATTATTTATTATGCTATGAGCGCATGATCAATATATGAGTTTTGATTTGTATGGCAAAGGTTTGAATTATAAACCCCGACCGGGTAAACTTTTGGTTTGATAGTCTGAATTTATGCAATAGAATGATTGGATTAACATTGGTTTAAACGTTTGTTTTGATTTAATGATTAATACGATGGTGCATTGGTAAAACTTTGGATTTCATGTCGGATTGAACTATACACTTGGCGCATGAATATAGCATTTGGTTTTGGTTCTACATTTGATTGATGGCACGTTGATATAGTTATACACTGATTTGGGTTGGCCGATTAATATGTTTAAATGCTATGATGACTGATGGAACAGTGATGTACTCAGCCATTAATGCACTGCATGGTGGTGATAATCCCACCACCTTCTCACGCATTACATTGATTCATCCCTTTTCAAGCGCTTGCAGCTGTTAAGCCTCATCGTTTTACTCCTTCGTTTTGCATTGTTCAAACCAAACCCTACCATGTAAAGAAGCCATGGCTCCTGTCGTAAGGGCCGAGCCCAATGGGTGCCAAGCACTGCTGATGTTTGATGGCGCATATAGTGACCTGGAAAATCTTGGTTGGCTCCCATTCATAAGGAAATTCGATGGTTATAAACACACTATGGCTCGGAAATTTGTGTTATCATTCGATGGCTGTCGAACCAAAGTTGGAGATGTCCAACTTGAAATCACTGAACAGTTTCTCAGCTCGGCAACCAGCCTGCCTGTTACAGGACAGAAGTGGTCGAAGAGCTACAAGGTAGATGATGTCCCGTGGACATTGTTGTTCCAATCTCAAACAGTGAAATCATGCGACAGAGGTTTGCCTGCAAAAATGCTAAAACCGGGCTGGCATGACCTGCTAATGATAATCAAGCAATTCATTACTTGCGAGGGCAGGTACGGGTTCATTTTCCTGTTTCATCTTCGTATATTGATGGTTTTTATGGTTTTTGAACTTAGTATGCCCCACTACCTGCATAGAAGTTTGTTCAAAATGGCTAAGAGGTACAAGCGCAACCTGGATGATACCAACCTCTTCCATTTGGGGTTGATTAAAATGATTATGGTTTATGATTTGGGATTAAGTCGTGATTGTTGGAATGATTTTCTCAGTCGTAATGGCTTTGAAGAATTAAACCCTCCACAGGTTCATAAGCCTATGGTGACCGAAACCCAACCTGTTCCCCCTGTGCCTTACAACATTTTGTTACCCAAACCTTTACCTGACCCACCTTCGAAGTTGCCTATCGCTGTGACTAAACAGGTTGAAATTGATAAACCCGCAACCAAAAAGCCTAAAGCTAAAACTGGTGCGAATTCTAAAGGAAAGAAAAATGCTAGGTTAATATCTCTTATGGCAAGAAATCAGCCTAAACCCCCTCCCAAATCGGAGCCTATCGTGGTCAGCGAAGACTCTGATTCAGAGATTGAACGTTTTCTCGCCGACGAGTATCCTTACTCGGAGGGCTTGTGTGATAAACCTCCTTATGACTTTCTCAAGAATTTACCTCCTTGTTTGCGGGATAATCCTGACTTTCCTAGCATTGAACCACCCCATGGAACCCTCGGTGAATCATCGAAACCCTCGGCTGCTCAACCTGCTGCTCCACCTTGCGATCAGTGTGGGTTATGGTTGGAGAGATACTACTTGGATGTGCCGATGTTCCAATCCAGAAGCCATGATTTGGAAAACCAAGTGGCAAAGCTCACTGGTCATAACGCGAAGGTGCAACCCAATGACAAGAAGCAACGAACAACGAGTTCAATTCTGTTCAAGAATGTCGAGTCAGCCACGACATTTGTCAATTCGAAATTGGCATAGCCTCAGCAATCTCGCTGGTATTACTTTCACCCATTTATATGGCACATTCATAAACTCTGTGTACATTGTTGACCTGCTCTATCATGCATTTGTTGTATATAAGTTTTAATTAATTTTTGGATTGGTTGTTGATTAGATTTAATTTGATTGATCATGATTGGATTTGATTTGAATACTCTGTTATTAAAGATTGTCGATATATTTTCTAAACACAGGTTATTTTGGTATCCCAATCTTGGAACACAGTCAATATCTCTTTCGATTTGGTTATACCCTGTGCGATATGATGGGAAAATTGGTTAGCTATTCCAATTGTATATTCTATGTTAGGACCAATTCGTATATCATTTTGTTACATAATCAAATTACAAATAGATATGAATAGTGGTTGTTACGATTTGGATTGTATTTGATGGTAACAAATATATCGTTTGAATGTGATTTGAGGAATGAAATTGATCGTATCCAGTCTTACGATTTGTGTCTATAATTAAATTCATTCATATCCATTTCAGTTATATGCCCGTTTTGTATTATGGATTCTGTTGACTCTGTGAAGACCCTATCTGTTGACTGTGTGGTGATCAAACATGAAAATCGTTGAGTCGATATTTATGGAGTATGATTTCATCCGATTACAATTGAAGAAATTTACATATCGTGCTTTTAACTGAATGATATCAATCTGTTGTTATGACTATAACTAGTCAATGACAGTTACGACCATCATTTCGGTCATACCTGTGAACTGTTTGAAACTCAGCGAACGAAGTCTGTGGCTGGATTCTATGGATATAGTTATGCATGTTACATCTTGATGAATCTTGACGACTTTTCTATATTGGCAATTGATTAAACGATATGGATCCTATTCAAATCAATTTTGATTGTCTCGAATCTTATACAATTTGGTTCGCCATTGATTGCATTTATGAAACAGTCATGTTAAGATTTGATCCGATTTTATGGCAATTGGAAAAACATAGCATTCTTACCCTGTCCCGACTGCATTCTTTTCGATTTGGTTTAATTTAAAGGATAATTTTAATTGAATCGTTAGTAATTCGTTTTGGATTTGATTTTATTTGATTATACCTGGTCCTGTTTGCTATTTTTGACTAGCTACATAATCAGGTGATTCTGTAGCTAAGTCTGTAGAGTCAATTTTTTGTTATTTTTTTGATGAAATATCCTTCTAATTTGATTTTTTTGTTCTATTACAGGCAAATTCGAATTGGCAATAGATATCATGAGCAATTAGGGGATGATCTATAGATTTTACTTGCATTTTATTTTCTTAGTTTAGGTGATTTTTGGATATATCCAAGGATATGTAAACTTATTTGATATTATCCACAAGGAAGTTTTACCTTGTGAAGAAACCTATATAGACTTATGATTTTTGTAATAATGGACATCCTCAGTTGTGGGAGAACAAGGATATGGAATTCTATCACGAACTGGAGCATAATTGATGTTTTGTCATAGCTTTTGCTTTTCAATATCTCATCACTTTGTTTCAAGTTTTGTATATCACTTTGTTTATGGTTTAGTATTACTTTTGCTATTTAAACCAAATGCAAATGATATAATCTTATTACTGTTATCTATGTCTTGTTTCTTCCAAATAGATAAAAGACGTAACAATTGTTAGTTCAGTTTGTGAATGATAGTTTTACCTTCTTCATAAATTGATTGCTATATATAAGTTTTCTGCATAATAGGTTTCCCTTATTGCAAGAATTTATAATCAGAAGATTGTTATGATTTTCTTTTATGTCTTGTTTGTCCTCTAACATACTTCAAGAAGCAACATAGATGATCGTTTCCGAAAATATTAAGGACTAAACGGTGTGAATTTCTTCCTCCAACCAGCTTAAGAAGTCATCATACATACGGCAGACTTGGAGCGTTTCTAGGTCAATTAAAGTGTTGTTTACTGTTTTCATTAAGTAGTTTAATATAGATGCAAGTTTATTAAGATTGTTTAATTTCAGTAGTTTTTATTTCTTTTTCATAAAATATAAAAATCAAAAAAGAGATTCTTGGTTGTCCTAGGGCAGCAAACACATGAGTTTTGCAGGTTTTAATCAAATCTGTAGGGTGTTCATAGTGTATATTTGTGAATGAGAAATATTATAACTGATAATTAGGTAGTTGATTTGAGTTATTATTAGTAGTTTATAGATAGAATAGTTAGAATAGTTTATATTTAGTATATTATATCCTTTCTTTGTTTTATTAGTTTCTAGTTTCCTTTATTTTAGTTATGTTCTTGTATTTAGTCATAGTCAATTTGCTTTATTAGTTTAGTTAGATTACTTAATTCAGATCATATTTTCTCTTTGGTTTTCTTAGGAGACCTTAGAGCGGCCAACGGAGCCATTAAACTCGTCAGGGTGGTCCATTCCAAAACTGCTTGGGTTATTTAGACAACCCCGGACCGGTTCCACTCTTCCAGTTGACGGACGGTCAATTTTGCCCGTCAACAACCCCATGGCCTTGGTGATGGTGTATGACCCATAATGGAGTGGGAGAAGATTCCAATGGGGTCCTGTAAGGCGTTCTTTCTGCAAGTGCAACCAAAATTTGTCGCCCACATGAAACTTATGTGGCACTCGATGTTGATCATGGCACTGTTTGTACTTGTCATTAGACATCTGTTGGATATCCTGAACATATTGGTGGATTTTCTGGATCCACTCAATGAACTGGGTGGCTTTGTAATCTTCAGTTGGAGAAGGAGATGAGTTGGTCGAGGTGATCACAAGGGGAGGTGCAACATCTATGGGACCCAATGGTTGGAATCCCAACCCCACCTGAAAGGGGTTGTGGCCAGTTGAGCTATGCAGGGCTCTATTGTAGCTATCTTGGATATAGGGAAGGCTCTCATCCCATGTGTAAGGGTGATTTGAATTATACATGTGAAGGATATGCACAATCATTTGATTTACAACCTTGTTTTGGCCATCTGTATGGGGGTGGAAGGCTGTGGATTTGGTGATCTTGGTGTCCAGTAGTGACCAGAGGCTCGACCAAAATGTGTTGATAAGTCAACTGTCCCAATCTGAGAAAATGGTTTGTGGGATTCCAAAATGTACCCAGACTCGTTCAAATAAGAGCTTGACAGTGGCCTCTCTTGTGATGTTCTTCTTGTAGGCAACCAAAATTGCTATATTAGAAAAGTGATCAACAACCAAAAAAACACAGTCATTGCCCCGCTTTGTGGATGGGAGGCCTGACATGTATTCCATTGAGATGGATTCCCATGGCCTGTCAGGAATAGGAAGAGGGGTGTATAGGACCTATTTATTAGTGGTCGGTTTGGCAATAACGTAGGCAGTGCAGGACCTAATATACTTGTTGACCTGTTATCGAATTTTTGGCTAGTAGAAATGTTTTTGTATCATTTCCACTATCTTTTCAATGTTGAAGTGTCCTGCCACCTAACTGTAGTGGTCTTCCTAGATTATGTTTGCTTTCTCACTTGATGGAACATAGATATGGCCCAGACGACACAACAACCCATCCTGAAGATGGAAATTATCGAAAACTGCATTTGCCCCCAACATTTGGTAGGTGGTGGTGAAGTTTGGGTCTGTCTCATAGAGTTGGGGCCATCCAGAGGTCTCATGGCCGCAATATTCTAGCACCGTGGTGAGTGTTGTGATTGGTGGTCTATTGAGGCAATGAACGACGTGATTGGCGTTGATTAAGGTTGGTTGTCATTGATGTCAACCCTTGAAGAAAGACCCGTAGCACAAAGGTTTGGGTAATGGACCCAATAGTGTTTGATATAAATATGACTCATTATTGTTTTGTCATGGTTTATAAGAAGTAAATATGGATGAACTCCAAAGTGTTCCCCTTATGGTGAAAGGCCTCATGGGAAGACGCTTTGTGGAGTAAGAGAACCCATGCTTAATTGTGGAATAATGAGATGAAGAAAAGTGAATTTGTCAGAGAAAATATCCTAGATGGATATTTATTGTCATTTCATTTCCAGTGGTATGTGGAATTTCACATAATTTCTCATGGTTAGAGAGTTATGGCCATGAGAAGTTGGAGACCCCAGGTTAGGGTAATGGACCCAAGTTTGTTTGATGGGTAACAGTATGAGTTATCATATATTTTTAGATAATACTATTCTATATGGATAGTACAAGTCATTTCATTTCTGGTGGTATGTAGAACCTCACATAACTCGTCACGTTTTGAGAGTTATGTCCTTACGAAGTTGGAGGACCCTCATATGTCATCTAGAAGCCCCAAAAGGTCAAAGTAATCAAAGTGGTTTAAGAGATTTTAAAAGGTAAATAATAAAGTGA
>JZKD02S2353310.1:12136-22137 GCA_000966675.3 Picea glauca | reverse complement strand
TTAATAATATATATATATATATATATATATATATATATATATAATTTATTATAAAAATATATAAATTAGATAATTTAACAATAAATTTATTCAAGTTAGATAATTAAATATATACAATATATATTTTATGTAAGTTAATAAAATATATATATATATATATATATATATATTTGTCGAACTTAATGGCAAATTTTATCCACTATTTTTTGAGTGACAAATTTTTTTAGAATTTCAAGATTGTCGAATTCAAACACAAACACGAATGCGGTGACTAAGCTTCTAGCCATCAACCTTTTGTCATGTCCATCCATGCTAGTTAATGATTACCGAGGTGATCATGCGGCGAAGGTGCCTATTATCGCAAGATTGTACTTGTGCATAGTCCACCACAAGATCGCCAAATCTTGCGTAACTATGGAAGAAACTACCATTGTCACCTAAGTAGGATCTTCCCTCATTTTAGTGATGGAGGAGGTCCACCACAAGGTAGGCTTCCCTGGTGACCTCAAGGGATCAAATAGCAAGTTTAGTAGCCAAGCCTACCACCCCCTATCTTGATCATTGATTAGTTGGTCTAGATCTACAAAGGAGAGAGAGGTTGTAATGTAGTTTGTTGTACATGTCTGGAACAACAACACTTTGCAGCATATATATAACAACTTCCAATCTAAAGTATGCAACAATGACCTCTTTTAGACACTAGACGGGTTAAGTAGTTATGGCTGTTGCAAATTGCAGCAGTAAACCAGTTTTATAACAGCAATGAATAATTTGCAACAACAGCAACAATTAGTGCTCAGAAATGTAGCAATTTAACATGAAAAGTAAGCATTCATTAAGCACAAAATTATCCAATTGCTAGAAGAAATTTCTGAACAAGTTAGGCCACCTTTAGATGAGTGTATGCACGAATTTAATGTAGTTTTAGATGGCTGTAGCAAACTTTTATAACAGCAGCAAATAATATTGTGAGTTTGCTAGGGTTAGAGTTAGTAGAGTTAGTAGAACACTTGAGAGATTTGGAAAAGGGGTTTAAACTTTAATCAATTACTTTCACCACAAGAGTTACTTCTAAATTAGTGCCTTTACCATTCTAGGGCTATGGAGTCTCAAATGCATCCAAGCTTGAAGGTTGATATAATTGAAACCAAGAGGTAGAGTCTAAACCCTAAGGTGCAAGCACATTTGGGCCTTAGGCTTTAGACTTTGAGGAGAAGGACGTCTAGGGTGCAAGCACTTTTGAGCCCTAGATATCGTTTCTCCCTTCTTGTCGCTTCAACTAGGTCAAAGATCAATTGTCTAGGGCTAAAAACGTAAAGTGCTAGCATTTTAGGGCTCTAACCCTAGCAAGGACAATTCACAAATTTTGGACAAGTAAAACTTTGTGAGAGGAAGAAGCACTTATGTTCCTCTCTTAGGGTTTCAACAAACAAGAATCCTTGCAACAAAATAGCAATTTCACCATTTACATCAACGATACACCATAGAATTGTAGAAAATTACTTACTTTATCCAAGAAGACAAGAGCACAAAACCCTAATTGCAGAAATATCCATCCAAAATCAGCAAACCATCCACAAGAGACCATTTCCAAGTATAGCGAATGAGAGAGAAAGACCAAGAAGGCTGAAATAGCGAATCACTAGAAGTGTTACCCCATAAATGGTGAGGAATTGATCATGATAAAATGAAAGTGAGCGCTAGCCTTTATATATGAACCTAGGCTTAGCGCTTTGTCCACATAACATGTCAATGTTTAATTAGAAGTGGGGTCAACCCCTCATTTAACCCTTACAAAATGTAATAAATGCAAAATACATCATAAATGAGCCACACATGTGAGACGTCAAGCCCTCTAGGGCAAGGAGGAGACCTCCAAAGGCCATGTGGCATCAATCCAGAGTGAGGTGGGAGCAAATGATGTCTCTCCTCCCTCAAATCCATGCCAACCACCATCAGTACTCCAGGTGTCCACCAAACCCTAGCTCCATCAAACCCTAGAAGATGACGTCATCGTCAAAATAGGGCCAAGGTCCAGGATCCAAGTGTTGCGTCCAGGCTGGAGGGAGCCGCATCTCGTCTCTGCAAGGTATCTGGCTATTTGTTGTTGCAACCTCCCTGATCCAATGGATAAATAGGCTCTGGGGTACTCTGCCCAACCTATGGGTTGTCAGCCCATCTGTGTGCCATCATGACTAAATCTGCTCAAACCAAGCCCATTTGTCCATCGTCTAGGGTTTCAAGGATGTGAGTGTTGATATCTGAAGGTGGTGAGTCACTGGATGACCCACTGCTCTCCATCACACTTGCCAAGATCTTGCAATAACAGCACAATGTTCTGGGTACAAGCCCAAGACATCCCTCAAAGAACCATGTCAAGGCCATCGAACATAAAGCAAAGCACAAGACAAGGTTAGACAAGGTTCATAAGAAACATTAATCCTTAAAGCATGCGAAGTAAGTTGTAACTTAAGAGATAAACAACGTAAGCAGTTCACCTCAGTATCCCCTTCAAGCATCACCAGCCCAAGACTCCATGCGAGTTGACAAGTTTAAGTATGGGAGGGCCTTCATCCAACCCTATTAGGTGTGCCACCTAGATAGGAAATAAGGACCCGGGTAGAGGGATAGGTCCCGAGAGAAGCAGGAAATAAAGAACCCTTCAAGAGTAAGTGTGATAGTGATATGGTTTTAGGGCTTACTTCATGGCTTATGGTGTCATTGAATCCATTTCTATGAGAACCTTTGTAAAGGGTGTGCTTGCTAGCTTGAGATATCCTTTCCTCGATACTTTTTGCATTTTGAACCCCTTATTTTTCCTTTTGATACCCAGTTATCATTTGCAAGTCCCCTTTATAAGGTTTCAAGCTTCATTCCTTCATTTTTTTACTGGGATATCGTCCTTTATAATTTGGTGCATTCATTCGCATCCAAACAGGGACGATTACCATTAGAGGGGGTAGAGCTAAAGTTGGCCTGAGGCTTTTATGGTGGTTGTTATCATTTAGCAATAGCATTCATGAATAGAGCATTTGAATCAACCTCTGGGACTTCAGTCCCTTCTTCTCATGAGAGAATGTACCATGACCCATTATCGAAGTTTGTAGCACTATGAGAGGCTCCACGATGGAAAGTGTTAAGTATGGTGGGGAATGAAATGTTACCCTTGTGAGGGCAACCCAGTAGTACCTCGTTTCCCTGGGCGATGACAACAAGGGACTATGGCACAGAAGTTGACCACCAAGGTGAAACAAGGCAACTGACACAATTTCCCAAGTCAGTCATCCATTATCCGACTTCAACCAAAGATCCTCATCCACATGCCCTACAAATTAAGCACAACAATTTGCACAAAAGAAGGACTAGCATACCTCATGATGACAATGGCTTACCATCCCCCATACATTGGGTTGCTTGGATGTGATGAGCCTTGGTTGACCTGTAGCAGTAAAGGTGGGGTTGTTGGGCTACCATTTGTGGACATGTTGATCATCATCATGGTTGGGATCGTGTTCTCCATTACAGGCCTTGAGATATAATCTCCTCTAGTTACCCCTAGGCATGGAGGGGTAACAATGCCCAAATCCATTCAAGGCTAGGGCCTTGCATCCTCCCCCANTATTTTTCCTTTTGATACCCAGTTATCATTTGCAAGTCCCCTTTATAAGGTTTCAAGCTTCATTCCTTCATTTTTTTACTGGGATATCGTCCTTTATAATTTGGTGCATTCATTCACATCCAAACAGGGGCGATTACCATTAGAGGGGGTAGAGATAAAGTTGGCCTGAGGCTTTTATGGTGGTTGTTATCATTTAGCAATAACATTCATGAATAGAGCATTTGAATCAACCTCTGGGCCTTCAGTCCCTTCTTCTCATGAGAGAATGGATCATGACCCATTATCGAAGTTTGGAGCACTATGAGAGGCTCCACGATGGAAAGTGTTAAGTATGGTGGGGAACGAAATGTTACCCTTGTGAGGGCAGCCCAGTAGTACCCCTTTTCCTTGGGCGATGACAACAAGGGACTATGGCACAGAAGTTGACCACCAAGGTGAAACAAGGCAACTAACACAATTTCCCAAGTCAGTCATCCATTATCCGACTTCAACCAAAGATCCTCATCCACATGCCCTACAAATTAAGCACAACAATTTGCACAAAAGAAGGACTAGCATACCTCATGGTGACAATGGCTTACCATCCCCCATACATTGGGTTTCTTGGATGTGATGAGCCTTGGTTGACCTGTAGCAGTAAAGGTGAATGAGGGGGGTTGTTGGGCTACCATTTGTGGACATGTTGATCATCATCATGGTCGGGATCGTGTTCTCCATTACAGGCCTTGAGATATAATCTCCTCTAGTTACCCCTAGGCATGGAGGGGTAACAATGCCCAAATCCATTCAAGGCTAGGGCCTTGCATCCTCCCCCACTAAAATTCATCGTCGTCACCGACAACATCCTCAAGAACCTGTTGTCCTCTAAGTTTACTGCCCAAACCCATGCATCCATCTGCAATTGACTTATTCAACTGCTCCACACTATCAATGCCAAAATTGCTATGCAATTGCCCACTATCCAATTCTTCCTTTGAACAAAGTTCTTTTGCTCAACTTCTGCCAACAATACCTCTTGGATGTGTTTGTTGTTGCAGCTACAATTTAAGTCCAACACTATTGTGGCCGCCTACTATAGCTAGAATCCAACCTTCATCAAGAAGATCAACAAAATGTCCAAGTGTGCACCATCCAAACCTACTACTGCATTATTACTCTTGACCCATTCTACCATGCTTCTGTTCACTGAACTCTCCATATGCCTTGAACAAGTCAAGTGGTCAATCTGACTATCGTGCCCAAGCCACAAGAATGCAATTTTTCATGCCCATGCCAATCACTTCCTTCTGCACTTGAATCTGTCTATACAACTCTACTAGACCAAGGCAAGGTCACCACCTTCACCTTCAAACTGTCAAGTCACCTCCTGCAACCCAACAATCTAACTTCTTCATTGAACTTGGCACCTTTTCTTGGTGCACTTAGGCTCCACTACCAACTCCTAGGCAATGGGGATGGCGCTAAGAACTACAGTCAAAAAAAGGGTGACAAATGGCCATCACGACCACTGCCCTCTAACACTCCAACGGTTTGTCCAAAGTCCCCTAAGTCAGATAAGTCAAACAAGAGACTTCCATACCTCTTGCTTAAGAGAGGGCATGTCCGCACTAGTACTTTTGTCACCTTCCACCAACGATCTCATGATTTTTGGGTCATCGTGGAAATCATGCTCAAACCACCCAAGGAGCTCTCGGCCTCATCCTAGGTCCCTTCAATATGTCTTTACAACTCTTTTGGACCAAGGCAAGGTCACCACCTTCACCTCCAAACTGTCCAGTGACCTCCTGCAACTCAACGCTCTAACTTCTTCATTATACTTGGCACCTTTTCTTGGTGCACTTAAGCTCCACTGCCAACTCCTAGGCAATTGATTGTACTAAGCTCTACCATCAAGAAAAAGGTGGCATGCCATCATAGTCACTTCCCTTGAACACTCCAACAATCTATCCAAAGTCCCCTAAGTCAAATAAGTCAACCGAAAGACTTCCATACCTCTTGCTTAAGAAAGGCAGGTCCACACCAGTACTTCCATCACCTTCAACCAATGATCTCATGATCTTTGGGCCATCGTGGCAATCATCATCAAACCACCCAAGGAGCACTCTACCTCCTCCTAGGTCCCCATATACGAAGGCGGTTGAGCGTCTTCCTTGTCAACTCAGTCTGCTTTACTATCTAAACCATCTAGGTCGAATGTACACGTCTCTCACTCGACTCCTTTGTTGTCTCCATCTCTCCACTAAGAACTAGACTGCCCTGCTCCCCAAGCAAGTGTCCATTGTTTTGTCACTGTCGTCACTACTACACAAAGGAAAGGTCTCCAATCCTTCCTCAAAGCTATCAAGTTGCCTGCTACAACTCAACAAGTTCTTCAAGGCACTCATGCACTAATGCCTCCTTGTCCATTGTCCTACTTCTTGCATAGCAAACTGCCTAAATCAACATCAATGTGGACAAGAGGATGGCCTGCTACCATCACAAGTTTCATCCTTCTAACAAAATGATTCCTCCTTTGTCTATCCTTTCACTAAACTGGCACCTTTATAGGCGACTTAGGCTCCATTGCCTCCTCTTAGGTAGCAAGCCATATGTGGCTTTGATCAATGAATGAAAGATGGCAAGTGGTTACCAAGGCCACCTCCAACAACTGCAACAATGCTCCTCCCATAATCTACTACAGGATTTGCCTTAGCAAACTGTCATTCCTGACCTTATGCCCCAAACTTGCCTAAGCCTGCTATCAAGACACTGAGAGAACCTCCAATGTTTCCTTTGAAGTCTGTTGCACCCGAGCTCCTCCCAAGGCTACTGGCTTTACCTTCAAAATCGATTGCACTTGAACTTCTTCCAATTCTTCCAACTTCTTCTTCAAAGGGCAATCAATGGAAAAATGATTCCAATAATAAAGGAAACAAACAACATGCTTACATCTAGACTTAGGCAATTTTAGTTGCTTCCTCGTCTTCGTGGACTCTTCTTCTATGCCATCCATGTTGCACATGGGCATGGCCAAAGAATCTACCCCAAGTCTCAAAAATTCAATTCTACCTTGCTACCTCAAGCCTACTCTTGTTCACCTACTCAACCTATCACAGAAGCCTGTTGCTCCCAATTCATGGTGAAGAGCGTATGAAGTCTTCAAGGTTTGTGCGAATATATTGTCATGGTTTCCTACTGCATCAAGGCACTAATTCTGCATTTCCAATCTTCAAGTCACTCTTATCGTTTTTGCCAACTCGTCCCAAAAATTGTTGCTTTGCTTCAAGTTCGTTTCAATGTGATGAAGAATGCTCTTGATATCACTTGTCATGATAGTGATAGTGGTGAAGAGCACCAAAATTGTCTCAAACCCAACTCTAAAACCACTTTTCCTTCAAAAAGGGGTGAAGAGCATACTCTGATACCACTTGTGACCTATCACAGATCTAAAATCTACTCGAATGTTTCTTTGCAAACTCGAGTTTCTCCCAAGTCTGTTTCGGCACCTAGGGTCATGCACACTACATTGCCTCTGTCGCAGTGGCTTGGCTAGCCTACGCCTACTACAACCAAACTACACCTCTTCACTTAAGGTCTACCCATAACTTCGCCTTAAGCTACAATCTGTCAAATGCAACTAAGTCCTATTCAACCAAGTTCATTCAATAGTACGCACACATCCAACCACGACCTTTAATACATCCCAGCAATACATTAACACTTAGCCAACACAAAGCAAAGCAAAGCAAGGAACCGTAACATCCAACACATAAAGTGTCCACAACACACATGTATAGGCAACACCCAAGGCAAGTGTGTTAACTTTATTATATGAAGAATGTTACAGATATACAACAAGCGAGTTGCAGCCTTCTGCCTACAACTCTATTATAGATGTACAATTAGTCTAGGGCAATATTGTCTTCCCCCTACTGCCCAACAAACTTACACAATCCAACCCCTGAAGCAATCGTAGGCCTACCTCTTACAAAGTCATGGCTTCTTCTTCTCACACAACTTGCTTAATTTTCCCTCCTATGCCAACCCTAAACTTAGCACAAACCGCAAAGCGCCTTTACACTCCTTGTGAATGCTCAATAAATTATTGATTGATGCCTTAGCACCTTTGAGGCATTCACTATTTATACAAGACTTGTCTTGCACTTGCAAGCCCCTCCAAGCCTAAGTGGACCCAAGTGCCCACATTGCCAACTTTAATTGTGCTCGATGGTGCCTCTGCCCCCTTCATTACTTACTCGCGGACCGCCCAACATCCAATGGTGCTAAGCCCAAAGTGCCACACGTCCAACAAGTGCACTCGAGACACTCAAGGGTTCCCAAAAAATGCATATAATGGATGTACGCCAAACGAATGCATCCCACAGTTGCGCTTTGCAGATGCTTGTGCTCAAAAGCACTTCTGCCATCCGTCGCAACCACTAAGTGTGGACCACCCAACTCCTTGAGTCTACATGCAACCCAAGCACCCAAGTCTATAAAGCCAGTCATGTTCTCTATACCAATCTTGTCCGTCATGCATCATACTTGCAGATCGGATGGGATCATCTGCCATAACCACCACTTTTCCTTCCCTCACCAAGTTCCCTTCCAAGCTTCTCTTGGTGCGTCCAACTAATGCAAGTTGCCAAGGTCTACAATGGGCCTAGTATTAGCAAGGGCACCAACAAGTTTGTGGTGCACCTTGCCATCGTGCAAGGGAACACAAAACTGACTATTCTAGCCATCAACCTTCCGTCATGTCCATCTACGTCGATCAATGACCACTAAAGTGATCATGCGATGAAGGTGCCCAAAGCAATTCAAGGCTAGGGCCTTACAAAGTGCCTCATATACCTGGATAAAGGGGTACTTGTTCAAGGTTGGACCAGACCATATACTTCATCGTTGCAATAGAGAGGATGAAATGTATGTTATTCTGCATGCTTTTCATAATGAACCATGTAGGGTGGCACTTTGCTACAAAGAGGACAGCCTGCAAAATTCTTTATGCAGGATAATATTGGCCTACACTACTACACAAAGAAGCTGCAAAGTATGTAGCCCATTGTGACGAATGTCAAAGGATAGGGAAGCCTACTCAAAAAGATGAGATGCCACTACAGCCACAGATATCCATGGAGCCATTCGAAAAATAGGGCTTAGATTTTGTAAGTCCCATTAACCCACCATCCAACTAGAGAGAAAGTGGACAAAAGCATGCAGAAAAGAAGATAAGGTGGCAGAATTTCTTTACCAAAACATCTTTACAACATTTGGGGTTCCCAGAGAAATTGTAACGGATCACGGACCTTAATTTATATCCAATCTCATTGAAAATCTCATGGAGTTATACAATTTTTTTCATAAAAAATCAACTACCTACCATCCATGGGCAAATGGCCAGGTAGAGGCCACAAATAAAGAGCTAGATAACATCCTGACCAAGACAGTGAAGCAACATAGAAAACACTGGGCAAACATGTTAACAGAAGCAGTATAGGCATACAACACAACATGGAAGACAAAAACAAGGTTCACGCCTTATGAACTAGTTTATGGAAAAAATTTCATGCTTCCTATTGAATTTGAGATAAAGTCACCAAGGACAGCTCCAGAATTAGGTCTAGATCTCTCCAAAGCACAAAGGGAAAGAATAGATCAGCTCAATGCACTAAATGAAATAAGGCAGTAGGCCCTATTTCACACAAAATCATCCAACAACAAAGAGTTAAGTGGCATGACAAGTTTATAAAGACAAAGACGTTTAGGGAAGGAGACTGGGCCTCGTTGTATGGTTCTCAATTTAAGGACTTCAAGGTCAAGTTGAAAACAAGATGGCTAGGGCCATATTAAATTAACACCTGCTATGATGCTATCACAATGGATCGATGAAAATAAGAACAATAGATGAATCCTGGACTCCTCTTTTAGTAAATGGACACAGGCTCAAGCTATACAAAAAGTCATTGACAAAAAACGACTTTATTTCATTGTTTCAAGGTTTCAAGAACAACATCTTGCTCTGATTGAAAGCAATCTTCCTTTCAAATCAAGATAGTTTCTTTGTCACCTCACATAAATAAATAAGAGAATTTAAAATAATCATAATCATAATAATTTTTACTATGAAAACCTCTCCTGAGGCATCACAGCACAGATCTTGGCCTGAAAGCCAAAATTCCTGGCAAGTCTTGATCTTGAAAAACTTCTTTGAGGCACCTTAACACAACATAATTGAAAACTAGGCAACTAGCAGTTTTGTTCTAAAAAATAAAGAAAATATTGAAAAAAATCAAGAGAGAAAAAGTTCTGATTTCTATCTACATCATTTCAAAGATCCTCATATATGCTTATCTAACATTATTTGAATGACAATTACAGAAGTTACAAGGATCCAACCACA
>JZKD02S2353277.1:0-12435 GCA_000966675.3 Picea glauca | reverse complement strand
TTTCCTTATTTTAGGGTTAACCCACTTCTAATTTCTCCATTAAATTTATTATTGAAATAATTTATTTTTTATTCACTTTGAATTATAATAAACTCATTACTTCACTTTATTATTTTGTATTATCTGAAAATATATCATAACGCATACCATTATCCATCAAACAAACTTGGGTCCATTACCCAAACCTGGGGTCTCCAAATTCTCATGGTCATAACTCTATAACCGTGAGGATTTATGTGACATTCCACATACCAATGAAAATGGAATGATAAAAAATATCCATATAGGATAGTTTACCTAACAAATTCATTGTCCTTCATCTCATTATTCCACAATCAGGCATGGGTTCTCTTACTCCAAAAAGCGTCTTCCCGTGAGGGATTTCACCATAAGGGGACCACTTTGGATTTCATCCATCTTTACTTCTTATCAACCATGACAAGACAATAATGATTCATATTTACATCAAACAATATTGGGTCCATTACCCAAACCTTTTTGTTGTGGGGATTTCTTCAAGGGTTGACATCAATGACAACTAACCTTAATCAACAACATATATATTCAGTAGAAAAATCAAAATTATCAATACCTCACATATCATGCCTAAAAGGAAATTAACTATAACCAAAAATCACTATTTACACACAGGCTATGCAGAAGCCAATTAATGAAACCCTGTAACCATGTCACTGTGTAAGAAATATATCAGTGCGACTTTAAAATGAGCCAAACATCCCACACAATTGTCATCAAAAGTGATCAATTGAAAAAATACAAATGCACTTATAATTCGGGGGTATCACTGGGCATACAAAGAAATCCATCCATATTATACGCAATGCACAACTGAGAGGATTCTACAGTTTCATAATTCCCATAACCACACAACAATATATAACCATGATATAACTCAAAACAAAATTCAATCTGGGCCATTTATTAAGTCGCCTGTGAGTGACTAGGCCACAGACATTCAAGTGTATTCTACCAATGACAAGAGATGTAGTAAACATATCCAATCCAAACTTCTAATTCTCAGAACATCACCTACAGGATGCGACATGTGTGAACCACACCAAACCCTTGTGAAAAAAAAAAGAACCAAATAACCAACATGCCCGTCATCAATAGTGGTCAATTTTCAATCAATAATGCACTTAAAGCTTAGTGGATATCATGAAAACAAGTCATTCATACTACACATAGTGTGCAACTGAGAAAACTTCATGGTGCAACAATCCCGCTAATCACACAGCAACATATAACCACAATATAACTCAATAAATTGCGTCGAGCTATTGATTTAGCCAATCGTGATTAAACAAGTTGTGGGCACTTAGGTTTATTCAACCAACAATAGGAGATGCAATGGGTATACCCAGTCCAACAATTTACTTTGCAAAACACCCTATACAGAACGTGACCTACGTGATAAACGCCCATATTCATAACCAATGCCAACCATTAACCGAAACATAAAAAGTGTGAATATTAGTGACTGTATATAAACTAAAAAATACCACTATGGTAGAGGAACAACCAACCGAACAAGCTATGGTAGCTATGCATAACTAGGAATCCAATCGACAAAGGGTAGAGGCCCTTCCATAAAAATCATTGATTTACTTAGCATAAGGCGGGTGACTATGACCTTAAAAAGAAGATATCAATGCAAGTCTTATGTTAATACCACAAAGGCAGTGACAGGAAGACATACAAAAATGATGGATATATGACCCACGGGTGAGTCTATACTCAAGGTAATAGACCACAATAACTAGAAACCACTTGATAGGCGCGACAGTTTCCCTATGCAGCCCAGCCTAGAGGGTTAAGGATTTGCATAGTAGCCTTCACAGGAGGAATGGAACTAAATTCAATGAGCCTCTGAGGCCGAAGGTGTATGCACAAGGGGTTGTGGTGCTTGTGGAAAAGAGGCATTCCCTTGGCAAGGTCGAAACAAGAAAATAGGGCTCTTAATTAAACCCAATAAATGTGAAGATAATCATCCAACCAAAAACCATTCAACCAACACACAGTGGTAATAAAAAACTATCACTCAAGAATACTAACAATCCAACAAATTACACTGATGAAAGTTGAACCATCTATTTTCCATTTAAATGCAAAATTCCACACAATTGCAGCACTCAGGACAAATACAAACCCACACAAATGAGCCAAAATCATTTCATAACTAGAGTGAAGTCAATATGGACAAAAGAGACATACTTGTTAATCGAAATCCTTAAGATGAGGGGTGGTCGAGCAGTTTCACCCTGCAAATTTGGAGCATGAACACAACGACAAGATCAACAATAGTCCGACTAGGGTGGCAACCAATGGGAAGGGTAAAGGTGACGTGCAGTAAATGCACGTAGCCTCCACCCTCATCTCATTTACTCCATAGTGCATGCCAACGAGCCTTCCATTAACGCCATTAATCAACCAGTGCATCAATAGTATCAATACATTTAAACCATAGCACAATCCAAGTTCACATAATAATTCAACCAATTGCAATCACCTTACTAAATGTGCCACCTATGTTTTCATTTCTAATATAACTCAAATAAATTGCTTGACCACCATATAGTCTAAACGATCATGTATAGAATCATCACCAAATAGTGTGATCAGCATCAACCCAAAACATAGCATAATCACCATAAAAATGCAAGCCAACACTTCCATGAGCCACCAACATTATAACATATGTATATCAGCTACCAATCCCTTTAAGCAATGCATAACCAATGCATTAACACCTTGCCAAATGTGCCACCAAAATTTCCTCCATATGCATATAAAATGTGACTTAACAATATTTCATAGCCATTTCTTTGTTAGCTAGGACTTAACCACTATCAAAAAGTATTTTCATGCATATAGTATCGTAGAGCTAGGTCTCCTTTTTTTGCATTAGATATAGTATTTTACTTTTCCTCAAAATGTCTTTTTGTAATTTTCACTAACATTTATGTTGTACAGGCTAGAAGAACAAATACCATAAATGAATAGCAGGTTGTAGAATCATGAAGGAACAATATCTCAAAACTTAACTAATATCAATGACAACCATATTCTCATCAACCATGTAACTCTGTAGCGCATCATCGTAACATTGAAAACGAATAGACATGATCTTCAAAAGTTCAAGGGGGTCCCACCTACTAGCATTATTTAGTCTTATATAATAATAGGCTTAGCAACACTTTGTGAACGAAATTATGGTGATGTTTTCAATCATCAATAATATAGAAATCACAGCGTTGTATACAATCGATTCTCTATTAGCTTGGATAATCACGGGTGGAAAAAAGTGTTCCTGGCGCAGCGTCTGATGGGTTAAATAAACAAACGGTGTAACAGATTCCTCCAAAAGGAGGAATGTGTCCATCAAAGTGAATCTGTCCATTATCGCATGGTCTCAATGGTCCATTCTCTCATAACTATTTTTTCTATCCGTTCTGGTGCATCATTCTAATGGTCAGGGCACCTCCAATGGTCATATAGCTTCGTCGTGGAGAAGTCCCATTCTGCGTGGTTCTGTTGTTCAGGCAAGGTTCAAGTTCTGTAGATCTACCTCCTACGAAGTCTTCATTGGGACTTCCTATAGTTTTTATAACTTGGATTTCTTCTTAATGAGCTTCCTTGCCTTCTTTCCTATGATCTGAGTCTCTAGATTCCTCTTTCCATTCGTATTCTTATATTTTCTTAGCATATTGGCTTCACATTGATGATGTTCTTTCAAAGGGTTCAAAGGTAATACCTCTTCTCTTATTAACTCCAGGGTGGGTATTCTTCTTTCTTTCATGGATAGGTCCTTCAAACCTTTTTGTGTTCTTGCAATCTTAACAATGAATTCTCTTGCCCTTTGTTGCTTCAACTTATCCTCTTGTTATTCTATTAGTCGCTCTATTTTTCTAGCTATGAGATCCCTTAGTTCTTGCTTTTTCTTTTCTGTGGGTTCTTCTGATCTAATCCTCCTCAATCCAAGTCTTTCCTAGAAAAATTGGAAAATGGGCGTTGTTCTCAACAAATTTAATGACTTCAAATTATTCTTTAGTCAATGTTTTGTGAGCAATCATAGGTATATTAGTAACTCTTCCACATAGGGTTATTATCTTTCCTTTAAACAAGCCTATCCTTCCCAATGAAGGTATCATAGCAGGCTTTCCCAAAATTTCCCAAGTGCTTTCTGGCATAATATTCATGTGTGTTTCTTCATCCAATACTACAAGATACCAGATATAATAAATATGTAGAACAGAAACAAAATTCTAGAAATGGTATAATAACAGTAATATATTCAGCATAATCTCCACAATAAAACATAAATGATATAAGAACAACAACAAAAATATCACTTTGATTCAGAAAGCAATGTTCACAGGCCTCTTTGAGGGGGAAACCTCCAATCGAGCAGTGCTCTTTTACAATAATCTCCAAGCTAGGGTTTTCATAACCTCGACTCTTATTTATACTAAATATGTCTATCAAGAGAAGCATCTAGAGGAAGATTCTTCTAGAAGTGAAAGCTTCTATTAGGTCTTCTTACATCCGCCTTATTCTATTTTATTGAAAGGCCTTATTAATATTGACCTTTATTACATCCGAATATATTGATCTACCTATGTGTGGGTTATGACCCTAACATGTCCGCCCCCTTAAGAACAACCTTGTTCTCAAGGCTTGAGATATGGAAACTGTTGCAAAATGGTAGTTGGTTCCCAAGTGGCATCTGTTGGAGTCATATCTTTCCACTAGACTAGCACTTCCTTGATTCTTATCTGATGCAGGAGACGCTCACACTGGTCCAAAACTACTTCTAGTTGTAGCCAAATGGATCCTTCTTCAGCTAAATCTGGAAGGTTGGTTTGAATATGGCACCTAGTTCCAATCACCTTCTTTAAGCAGGAAACATGAAAAACTGGATGTAGCTTCGACTGATTGGCCATAGCTAATTGATATGTGACTTGTCCCACATGCTTGAGAACTGTATAAGGACCATAAAATT
Source organism: Picea glauca (assembly GCA_000966675.3). Lineage (NCBI taxonomy): Eukaryota > Viridiplantae > Streptophyta > Pinopsida > Pinales > Pinaceae > Picea > Picea glauca. Next base: position 7,412 of record JZKD02S2353277.1, on the reverse strand, counting down.
TGGGTGCTAGCTGCTGACAATACTCGGCCTTGAGGTAAGTTTGCTTGTATGGTTGCAGTCGCAGAAACACATGATCCCCTTCTGCAAATTGACATTCAGAGCGACCTTGATCTTCTTGTTGCTTCATGCAATTCTTTGACATGACCAAGTTCTCTTTAAGGGTATGAAGAATATCCTCTCGAACTGTAAGTGTTTGGTCAACCGCTTGGACCTTTGAGGTACCCGGTAAGTATGAAATAACTAAAGGTGGATTCTGTCCATATACTGCTTCAAAAGGAGTCATGTGAGTAGTTGTATGGTAGGAAGGGTTGTACCACCATTCGGCTAGGGCTAGCCATTGATCCCACTGATGTTTTTTTTCAGAGGCAAAACACCTCAGATATGTTTCCAAACACTTGTTGACAACTTCCATTTGACCATCAGTATGGGGGTGATAAGTTGTGCTGAGATGCAATTGGGTGCCCTGTAGCTTAAACAGTTCTTGCCAAAAATTTCTTGTGAAAGTTGGGTCACGATCAGAAACAATAGAGTGCGGCATGCCATGAAGCTTGAAGACCTAGTCCATGAAAAGTTGAGCCACTGTGGATACAATAAATGGGTGTTGAAGAGCGCATAAATGAGAATACTTGGAAAGGTGATCCACAACCACCATTATGACTAATTTATTCCCTGATTTGGGTAAGCCAGTAATAAAGTCCATAGAGATATCCTTCCAAATAGCAGGTGGAATTGGAAGCGGTTCTAGTGTGCCTGGAGATTTGATTGTTTCTCCCTTGTTGCGTTGACACACCTCACATTCAGCGACAAAATTACAGATGTCTTGTTTCATACCATCCTAGAAAAAAGAACGTTTGACCCTGTCATAGGTTTTGGTGAACCCTGAGTGCCCCGCTGTAGGTGTAGCATGAAGCTCAGAAAGTACTGTGGATTTAAGTTTTGATTGTTTACTTAAATACAAACGGCCTTTGTATCGAAGCTCATCCTAGAGCCAAGAGTTCCCTGGGGGAGCCGGAGCCTTGGTCTACAATTACTAGATCAGATGTGAACTTTTGGGATATTGAAGTCGTTCCTAGCACACAACTTGGATCCAATCGGGTACAATGAAGGAAAGGGAGAAAAGGGATCCTTCTTCTTTATATTTTTGGGACAGTGCATCTACCACTACATTGTCTTTACCCTTCTTGTAAATGATATCATAATCATAACCAAAGAGCTTAGTCACCCATTTTTGTTTCTTCTGGGAGGAAATGCATTCTTCTAGAAAGTACTTGAGGCTTTGATGGTCAGTCTTAATTTGGAAGTGTTGCCCCAATAGATAAGGGTGCCACAGATCAACGACATGTAGAATAGCCAAAATTTCCTTTTCATAAATGGGTTTTCCCATATTCCTTTCAGACATTTGCTTGGTGGTGAAGGCCAAAGGTCGACCCTCTTTCATAAGGACAACGCTAATTCCTTTTCCTGAGGCATCATATTCCAACACAAAGGTCTTTGTGAAATCAGGAAGGGCCATAACTGGAGTGGTGCACATGGTTGTCTTCAAGATGTGAAAATATTGAGCAGCAGTTAGAGTCCAATTGAAAGAGTTCTTTTTTAGGAGAGCAGTGAGAGGTGCTGCAATATTTCCATAGTTCTTAACAAACTTGTGATAATACCCTATTAAGCCCAGAAATCCACATAATCTTTTGAGAGTCTTTGGGTGTGGCCAGTCTTGCATGGATTCAATATTTTTTGGATCCACCCTAACGCCATCCTTGCCAACCAGATGACCCAAGTATTCTACTTCTGAGGCACCAAAAGCACATTTAGACTGTTTCAGGAAAAGTTGGTGCTGGGAGAGGAGATGGAGAACTTGATCCACATGAGTAAGATGATTTGTCCAGGTTTTTCTATAGATGAGGATATCATCAAATAAAACTAGGACAAAATGATGGAGAAAGGGACGGAAGACATGATTCATGAGGCTTTGGAAGGTGGAGGGGGCATTACACAAGCCAAAGGGCATGACCAAAAACTCATAGTGGCCCTCATGACTGTGAAAGGTCATATTGGGAATGTCTTCCTCTTTCATACATATCTAGTGATAGCCCGAGCAAAGATCAAGTTTAGTAAAGAATTGGGTGCCACTCAATTCATCCAGGAGGTCATCAATGACAGGAATGGGAAATTTGTCTTTAATTGTCAGTTTGTTGAGGGCACGGAAGTCAGGACACATTCTCCAAGAACCTTCTTTCTTCAGGACCATTACTATAGGAGAAAAGTAAAGTCTCATAAAAGGGAAGATAACGCCTACATTAAAGAGTTCCTGGACCATTTTCTCAATTTCATTTTTTTGTGAAAAGGGGTGGCGATATGGACGGATATTGGGAGGAAGGCTTCCGGGTACAAGGGGAATGGAATGATCATGAACACCATGGGAAGGAGGGAGTCCTTGGGGAGTGGAAAATACCATTTGATTTTTAGAAAGGAGAGCTTGGAGGTCATGCAACATCGGGGGCGTCTATGTTGCTTGGATGGCATGGAGTTGGGAAATGACACCAGAATGACCTTTTCTGAGCAGCTTTTCCATGCGATGGGAACTAATGACCTCAGGTGAACTAGCAGTGATGCCTTGGAATTTATATTGGTGGCCTTCCTGGTCGAATTGCATGGTTAATGCCTTAAACTCCATGAGAATGGGACCCAAATTTCTTAGCCAGTCGACACCTAACACATTGTCACAACCACCCATGTCGATAGCAAACATATGGGATTTTAGGTGGTAGTCATCGATTTGGAGACACACATTTTCATAGTGCCCTCCACATTTCATGGAACCACCATTGGCAATCATGATTTGGAAATTGTTGACAGCATGGATGTAGCAATGAGTTTCTTGGGAAATGCGGCGATGAATAAAATTATGGGTGCTTCCACTATTAACCAGAATGATGACCTTCTGATGCATGATGTAACCAATTAACTTGAGGGTTTGGGGAGAAAAAAATCCAATGAGATCATTGAGGGAAATGACGGGTTCTACTTTGGGAGGGTCTGAGGGAGGGGTTATGTCAATGATTTCAGGTGACTCAGACACAAGGGGAGTTTCAACATCCTCTTCTGAAATATCCTTAGAGATGGCCATAAAAATATTTTGTTACTTACACTTATGGCCCAGGAAATATTTTTCATCACAATTATAACAATAGCCTTTGAGTTGGCATTCAGCCATTTCAGCCCAGGTCAACTTTTGGATCTTTAATGGGGCAGAGGGAGTAGTGAGAGTGACGGGTTTAGGGCGAGGAATAAAGGAGGTTTTTTGGTTTTGAGATTATACAACCTGTTGTGCTTATTTATCTCTTTTAGTAGCCTCCACCCAAGTTGAGGGTCGATCCATGAGGATATGAGCCTGAATCTCCTCTTTGAGTCCATTGATAAAACACTCTCAAAAGAAAGCATCAGTCATGCCCTTTGTTCAAAAATCCAAGTGGTCAAAGGCAGCTATGAAGTCTTCTACTATTCTAGATTGTTTCAACTTTGTCAAATGACCCAAATGGTTGGTGTCCATGTCAAAGAATTCATAAATCTTAGTCACAAATTGGGTCCAAGCAATATACTCTTGATGGAAAGTTTTTCTCCATTGCCAATGTTCTTGATCTAGATGGAGAACACCATACCGAAGTTTGGCCAAGTCATCTGTGATGTCGAATAAATAGAAATAATGTTCCATTTGGGTTACCCAACCAGTGGGGTCGGAGCCATCAAATTTGGTCACATCCACCTGCGGAAGGCGTACGTCATGTTGAAAGTGTTGGTGCAGAAAGGTATGGGAATGGGAGGAATGTTCACCTTTGGTCTTTGGAGGTGCTTCAGAGAAATGGTCATCTGTAGGGATCTTTAGTTTGGTGTAGAGGGATGCAAAGACAGATTTAAGCTGGGTGGTCAGTTCTTGTTTGACTTCCTCCATTGAGGATTGCATGGTTGTATTTATGGTTGCATTGATGGATGAATCGATGGAGGCAACGGTAGCATTGAGTTGTTTCACTTCTTTTTGGGTCTCGAGGAAACCAGATTGCAAGGTGTTGAAGCGATTTTCCAGATCTTGGCTACGGGTATGGGCCATGAGGATGGGTGAACTGAAAAGGGGCGGGCGGGGTCAAAATTTTTTCCAAAAAATGAGATGGATGAATGTGATAAGGGCAGAGAGATGAATCCAATGGAATAGGTCTCAAATAATGGTGAAAAAAATTCCAGACTTTTTTTTTTTTACACCTACGAAGTTATACTCCGGTCTGAAGAATACTGCGGTGATGAAATACCCAAATGCTTAACCATAAATAAATGTGTATTTACTTGGCAACTCGAACATAGTTGCGTGGAAACATATCTGGTCTATTTTAATTTGTTTATTTTTCTGTCCCCCAAGGGTTAGGTATTCAAGGGTTCTACAGACAAGGGTTTTCGTTGTGCTATAGCTCTCTGATATACGTGCGGGGTTCAACAGTAGTACTCGGCCCAATATATCAAGGCACTAACTAAGGAGGATAGACCATACCCTTAGCCGTACTACCCGACTACCCAGGTACTAGAGAGTATCTTCCCGAGTGTTGTTCTTGGTGACACTATAGCAGTCTGGCGGCCAATAAGTTTATCTAAAGAGGGCTTCAGGAAATCTAGGTCAATCTGCACATAGGTGTTGTCTGATGCGCTACCACTCGAAGTGGTACCAACAGGGGATACAAGGGTTCCCAACAGATGTGCGCTTAAGAACCACTTGTATTTCCTGCATGTATGAATCCCTCAATCGTGGGTTTATGCGCGTAACGACATATCTTTGTGGCTTAAAGATGCTAGAATACGTCTCTACCCTAGAAAAACAATTCCCACAATTCATGCCAAGGAAAGTGATCTGATACCACTTGCAAGATACCAAATATAATAAATATGCAGAACATAAATAAAATGCTAGAAATGGCAAAATAATAGTAATACATCCAACATAATCTCCACAATAACACAGAAATGATATAAGAACAACAAAAGAAATAACACTTTGATTCAGAAAGAAATGTTCACATGCCTCTTCAAGGGGGAAACCTCCAATCGAGAAGCGCTCTTTTACAATAATATCCAAGCTAGGGTTTTCATACCCTCGACCCTTATTTATACTAAATATGTCTATCAAGAGAAGCATCTAGAGGAAGATCCTTCTAGAAGCAGAAGCTTCTATTAGGTATTCTTACACTCGCCTTATTCTATTTTATTGAAAGGCCTTATTAATATCGACCTTTATTACATCCAAATATATTGATCTACCTATGTGCGGGTTAGGACCCTAACAAATACACATTCTATGTCAAAGTCTTCTATTCTTGTAACTATGCGTTGTTTTTCTTTCAGGATCTCTAGTAAATCGATGTCTCTATGATCATCCATTACTTCTTTTAACTGTATTAACATAGTCTCTGACTCTTTTTCTTGATGATTCTTTAACATATTCTTAGTCTCTTGACCTTAATTATAGTTTTCTTGTCTCATGTTCATCTTTTCAAATTTAGCAATCATTCTTGGGAAATCTGCAACCTCATGACCAATAGCTTTACAAAAAATACAAATAGGACCTGTACCAGGGAATCCCTTAGCAATATGTCTTGATCTTCTACAATTATAACATAGTGCTAATCCTCTCTTTATTTTAAATGATCCCCAACCTCTCCTATACTGCACATTGGGATCACAGTGATGGACCTGCGATCTGTAAAAATTCTTTCTAGGTTCTTGCATCCACTTATTAGTCCAAAAAATCTTTCTATGCATAGGAATAACATATGTTTCTCTATTCGGATCAATTCTTTCTTCTAATTGTTCCCTACTATTCAGACTAGGAAAAAACCTATCAAACATAGCTAGATTCATACTTTCAAAGAAAAATATTCCACTTATCTTACCCTTACCAGAGCACAAAGTTTTAATATCTTACCTCTTTTCTTCGGATCAGGTTTCTTTCTTAGCACAAAGCTTTGAAATTCAATTAGAATACTACACACTACAACAGCATATCTACGCACATAGATTTCTCTTTTCTTCAGTTCCCAGCAATCACAGTTTCAAGTCCTGGCAACAGAACCATTTGTTGGCACAGGGACAGACCCTGGGTTCAACTCTTAAACAATGCACCAAGAAAACCCTAACTACCGACCCTTTTGGAAACACCTGTGAAGAAGATGAATTCTCACCTGATGTAGAGGCAGGGGGGTTGTGGGACTTAGGTGTCTACAACCAAGATGGGACACAAATTTGTGATTACAACACTTACCAGAGTACTTAGAAAACAATAAGCATTATTTCTTGAGTTTCATTCACATCGTAGATTAAACCCTTATTACATAACAACGCAGTAACAATAAATATCAAGAACTTTAAATCACTTTAGCACATATCATTAGCTCAGATATAGTATTCATTTATATTTAATACCATTAAGAACTAAGAAACAACATAAAATGCATTCATCATACATTATAACAGCAACACTAAGCATATAAACAACATAATTCACATCGCACAAAGCATATCAAGACACAGGATATATGTGGTTCACCCCAGTGTGGGGCTACGTCCACCAACTTCGTCTTCTTATTTATTAGTCTTCAATCTTCTTACATTCACCTGCTCCTATGCACAAAGCCACAGAGCCAAACTCCGTAGAGGATAGGAGATATGTGCGTTGAGCACCAGATACTCCTTCCCAAAATTAGGTCAAGGCACAGAGCCAACTCCTTATTAGCACAAAGTCTTACTAACATATCGTTCACATAGCCAACCAACAAGACTTTTTACATTGCTTGCACTAAGCTTCTACTATTTTCTACATTACATTCCTTCCTATATATACTTTGAAAAAAAGGCCTAAAAATGGGTAAACCCATGGGTCGACATCCCATAAACCATTACATAAACCCTAGTAAATCCTTTGTTGGGTCCACAAGTCCGCAAAATAATTGAGATCATGTGATCTCAGCTCCTCCTAGCACTCCATATTTGACCATCCTGTCGAAGTCCCAAAAGTGGTCAAACACGACCAATGTTTCCTCAAATCTTGGTCAAGGGCCAACACCATGAGATGCAAGATGCATCAATAAAATTCTCCATAGGGATTGGAAGAGTAACCAGTCAAGCGAGTAAACTCTCTATGACAAGATCATCTTCCTAAGTTCATGCTAAACCCAAAATTATGATGACAAGTGGACTCAAAATTTTTGTGCTATGTTCAAAGGTGACGCGACTGCTGCCAATATAAGATAATACTCCCTTCCTGCTCATCTTTTTTTGTTTTTTCATAGTCAAATGAATGTTATGATACAGAGGAGGGAATGCATTTCACAAGTAACAAAAACTAGTTCTAGTAGTGGAACATACCTATGCTCAATGCA
>JZKD02S2353255.1:16718-27069 GCA_000966675.3 Picea glauca | reverse complement strand
CTAATATGCAAACTAATCATTAAGATGTACTTTTTTCATTTGTATGCGAATGATAATCGATTCAATGCAAAATTTCTCTTGCCAACTACCCTTTCAGATCAAGGAGTTTCAGACAAGAAAACGTAGATTTCACACAAACAACACACCCCTTTGCAATCAAACAAGAGAAAGAAAACCAAAAATGCAACAGGAAGGAGAAAGAGATTGGATCAGATGACCTCAAATAACCAAATTACAAGAGTTACAGACTTCAGATGTCCTTCACTGGAGTTCTTGCTCAATCGGATAAGAGAGGAAAAAAGCAGCGGATCGATTTCAAGCTCTCAACAACAAAAACTCAAAAGGAATGAAGAAGGGCATAAAATATGAACAATAAGGTGTTTATTTCTCAGGAGGAAGCATTTCAAAGGTCAAAGGAAGAATCATTGAATCACAAAGCAACTCAGTAAGTGAAAAAATAGGGTTTGGACCTCCAAAAATTGCAATTTTTGAAGAGATTTTGGGTAAAAAGGGATGGCGCTCTGGTATAAGGGCCACCAGAGCGTTATAAAGCTCTGTCCAGTAGCTTAAGGGAGCACTAGTGCTCTTCTAACAAGGCAGGGGAGAACTGGAGTCCTAAAGCTCAGAAAAAAGTCCCAAAATCCAAAATTTCAATCAAATTTTGACCATCAGGCTGAGTGCGATGGGGTAAAGAGTCAATCAGCTTATGAAATCAATCAAAAAGGGGTGAACCAGGTCTAAAAACAATCAAGGGGTAAGACAAGGTCTATGAGGAGAAATCAAAACAAAAAGGTTTTGATTCGAGGCTCCCTAGCGGAGTCGCCAATTTCTATTGAAGGGAAATCTCCCTACGGACAGGTAGATCTCCTCAAAGAGCTAGACTCTTAACTCTAAGACAGAAAGTGCTTATCATGGTCACTAAATTCCTTTTATATCTATACACACTAATGCATGAGGAGGAAGGAGAAAAGAAGTACCTTTTACCGACGTTTGTCCTTGCACGCTCTGAGTTGAGTTCCAATCTTTCGCTCCTCGATGGATCCTGTAGACAAACAAAGTAAGACCACTTCCTACTCTATCAAGATTAGTTCGAAATAGGTCTATCTACTAAAGAGAAAAATTCATGTGATATTGAACACGAATTAGAAAGAAACAGGCCAAGAAAATTATATTAATGAGGACAAAACATTGCTTACAACCATAGATGGATTGCAACAGTTTCGTCAAGTCCTGTTTATATGCCCCTTGCTCAAAAGATCCACGATATGAATGATGATAACTTCATTGATTTCTCCCTATGAGATCATAGGTCTCTTGCTTCCAAAATATCTTTGTTCCAGCACCACTTATGGAATCATAAGTTTGGTGTGATTCTCCTTTTTTCATTCCCCTTTCACCATTAGAAAGCTTGCTTATATAGCCTTGGAGAGGTTTTAACCACTTGAGATATCCTTGGGGAAGTTGAGGATTTGCCTCCTTCAGTTGAGGATCTGCTCTAAGATCATGGCTGGACTAGGGATTCGAATCCAACTACCTTCCAAGAATGAAAAGATCCTTCCCCCATTCATCTCAACAACTCAACTGCTGCCCATAATAGGTAGCACTCCCTCAAAAGGGCCATCAGAGCGCTACAACACTCCGCAGTAAGCTTAAGGGGGGCTCCAATGCTCCTAAAGACACCAGCACTCCCTCAAAAGGGCCAAAGGAGCTTTATAACGCTCCTAGACAGTGTAAGGGGGAGCGTCAGCGCTCCTAGAAGAGGTATAGGGGAGCGCTCTCCTTCAAAAGCTCAGTTTTTGGGGTGCTTTCAGATGGCAAAAGGTTCATAAGCCTGTTGACTCATTTCTCCTCTTCCAAATCAAATGTTTGAGGTGTTTCAAGTGTCCTTCTCATGTCGTTATAGGCACAACATAGGCATCATGGTAGTATGCTTTACTTGACATTTGCGACACTTGTGAATAACATGCGACACTTGCGACAGTTGTCAGGGACATGCGACACTTGCGACACTTATCAAAGCAAGCAATGTTGATGTGTAACAACCGTGTTTTTATCTCTTTTATCAAACTATTATAAGAAATATCAATAAATCTTAAATTATTTAAAATTTTATGAAAGTTAATACATTTTGCTTACAATACATGTGATATGTAATGATAAATTTTATTTGAATAAAAAAAACGTTAATATATTCTTCTCACAATGCATGGGACATGTGACATGTGACATGGAAAATAGATTTGGCTCAAAATACACGTTTGACTAAAAATACACGTCAATAGATAAAAGTAATGTAGATAAAAACATAATAGCTAGTGCATAGAATCTAGTAATGTCACTTTGAAAATCGAAGAAAGTGTAGAGATGGAAGTAAAAATTGAGTTATAATCTTATATGCATAACAAATCTTAGAGCTAGAAGTAAAATTTGAATTATAACCTTATGATTTGCATAACGTCACTTGTAAAAAAGGTAAAATTTGAGTTATAATCTTATCAACTTTCTAACATTTCAAAACATTTGGTTGTTAAATAATATTATAATGATCAGTGGACACCTTTCCCACCTTGTGCAGTGATTGCATGCGACATGTGTGTCAAAGTGTTAGTTTTTATGAAAATTTTGTTTTTTTATTAGCTAGGGATTTCATAAAACTCTCATGGTGCTAGTACCCCATCCAGATTAATTCGATAGATTGAGGATTCACATACATGCATATAAATATGACTATGAGATTGAACACCAAGATGACATGAGATTGAACACCAAGATGACATGCGTAGAAACACAATTGTGAGAGGGAAGAACACAACGGTGATATTTTTTTCATGAATCTCAGTGGTGAGGAGGAGATGAGTGAATGTGTTTCTTTTTGTAGATAATGATAACACTGAATACACCATCTTCCTCTATTGCATGTAATGACATGTTTTTATGATTTCATACTAAAATAGTCTTATACAGACTCATGGATTCTATATATAGTGGGGTTAGTAAATCCATTAGCAATAAAATTCGATTCGAGTGAAGTTAGGATTTTGGGAGTCTCACAGCTTCTTCATCTGCATTCTTTCCTTGATATATTGATTCTGGTATTCTGTAAATATTTTTGTCATCCCGGGCTTGAAGGAAACAATATTTTTCACAATGATGGTGGCTAATAGCATGTGGTTTGTTTTGTAATAATGACATTCACAGGGGGTACATATATATTTGACATGTATTCTCCTGTAATAAAAATAGATCTAAATTATGATCAACAAATAATATACACGTTGGGATTGTTGAAGTATCTGGGATCCAATGTAGGAATGATATCTAGCATGGTGTACACATTTATTCCTCAATGGGTGGTGCTTGCAATGGGTGGAGTAATGAATATCATTGGATTCATGATGGTGTGGCTCACTATCACATGCTCCATTTCTACTCGTAAAAATGGATTATGTTTCTGTACATAAAAATCTTATGTTTGTGTACATAATAGTAGGATCTAATTTCAAGACCTTCACCAACATCATAGCTATGATAAAAAGAATGAAGCAATTACCTCACAATAGAGGGATGGTGTTGGGGCTTCTCAATGAATTTGCAGGATTGAGTGGATTTTTTTTTACTTAGATGTACCATGGCTCTTATGGTAATGATCCTCGCTCCTTGATTTTCCTTATTGGATTGTTTCCATGTTTGATAAGTTTCAGATCCATGTTCATGGTACACTTGATAAAATCAATGTCAGGGAAAAATAAAGAGATATATTTTTATACATATGTTTACATATCCTTTACCTTGTCTAGTTTTATTTTAATTGTTATCATTGTATAAAATGATTCAAGGTTTAATCCCATTGGATTTAAGATCATGGCTATTGTAATTGCAAATTTTCTCTTGGCACCTCTCAAAGTGGTTGCAAAGGAAGAATTTAGCAAATTCCAGGCAAATAAGTAGGACCTTGAGTTGGTGCAAACTAATGTACATCATCCCAAGGATATCAAGGAAACAAATTTGGATGGTGGTTCTATAATAGAGGTATTAAAAATTTTTGTATTAAGAATAAGAGGATTATATTCAGTGTATTAGGGCTCCCAGATCTAAATTAGTGGGAGAGGTGAAGAGGAATATATTCAATGTATATCAAGGCTCCCGTGCGAGGTGAAAATTATACAATTCTTCAAGCATTGTTGAGTCTAGATATGTGGATTCTTTTCTTGGGGGCAATATGTGGCATTGCGGAAGCTCTCACTGCCATAGACAACATGGGTCAGATTGGGGCTACCCTTGGATTCTCACCAGTGGATGTAAGCACATTCGTTTCTCTTATTAGTATTTGGAATTTCTTGGGTAGAGTGGTTGCGGGTTTCTTATCCGAGTTTTTGTTTAAAAAATACAATTTTCCTAGGCCTCTAATTATAACAACTGTTTTAGCTATTTCATGTGTAGGCCACCTCTTCATAGCATTTGCAATTCCAGGTTCTCTATATGTGGCTTCCATTGTAATAGGTTTTTGCTTCGGAGCTTAATGGACAACCATTTTTTCCATAATTTCCGAGCTCTTTGGGTTGAAACATTATTCCACTTTATATAACTTAGTAGGTTCTACTAGCCCACTTGGGACTTACATTTTATCTGTAAGAGTTGCAGGATATCTATATGACTTTGAAGCTAAAAATAAACAAAACTTGGCCCTAGATTTGATTAGAGCGTCTTCACCTGTGCCTGCACCACATCAGAATGAATTCACGTGCATAGGAGTGAGTTGTTTCCGTGAGATTTTTATCATAATGGGGATTTGTAGGATTGAGTGGACTTGTTTTTACTTAGATCTACCATGCATCTTATGGTCACAATCCTCTCTCCTTAATTTTCTCATTAGATGGTTGTCATGTCTGATAAGCTTCGGATCTGTGTTCATGTCACACTTGATAAAATTAGTCACAGAGAAAAATGAAGAGAAACATTTTTATACATATCTTTACATAGCGTTGGCCCCGATTGTGTTTTCTTTCACTGTTATCACTATAGAAAACAATCTGATCTTTTCCCCCCATTAGGTTTAAGATCATGGCTGTTGTAATTGTGATCTTTCTCTTGTCACCTCTTAGAGTGGTTGCAAAGGGAGAATTGAAAAATTCCTGGCAAAGAAACGAGAGCTTGGGATGGTGCAAACTAATGTAGATCAACCCATGGATGTGAAGGAAATAAATATGGATGGTGGTTCTATAATATAGGTATTACTAAGAGGATTATATTCAAGGTGTTTTAGGACTACCAATTCTATTTTAGAGGAATTTAAAATTTTGGATTAAGAGGAATGTATTCAAAGTGTATTAGGGATACACAATTCTTCAATCATTTTTGAGCTTAGAAATGTGGATTATATGCATGGGGGTAATTTGTGGCATTCGGGAAACTCTCAGCATGATAGACAACATGGGTCAGATTGGGGATGCCCTTGGATTATCGCTAGTTGATTTGAACACATTTGCATCTCTCATAAGTATCTGGAACTTCTTGGCTAGAGTGGTTGTTGGATTCTTATCCAAGTTTTTGTTAAAATATTACAATTTCCCCAAACCTCTCATTCTAACAACTATTTTAGTGATTTCATGTGTAGGCCACCTCTTCATAGCATTTCCAATTCCAAGTTCTCTCTACGTGGCATCCATTGTAATAGGTTTATGCTTTGAAGCCCAAATGCCAATGATTTTTTCCATAATCTTTGAGCTATTTGGGTTGAAACATTACTCCACATTATATAACTTAGTAGGTTCTGCTAAAACCCTTGGAACATACATTTTCACTTGAAACACAATTGACATGCATAGAAACACAATTGTGAGAGGGAATAACACAATGGTGATATTTGTTTCACGAATCTCAGTGGTGAGGAGGAGATGAGTGAATGTGTTTCTTTTTGTAGATAATGATAACACTGAATACACCATCTTCCTCCATTGCATGTCATGACATGTTTTTATGATTTCATACTAAAAAAGTCTTATACATACTCATGGATTCTATATATAGTGGGGTTAGTAAATCCATTASCAATAAAATTTGATTCGAGTGAAGTTAGGATTTTGGGAGTCTCACAGCTTCTTCATCTGCATTCTTTCCTTGATATATTGAATYTGGTATTCTGTAAATATTTTTGTCATCRTGGGCTTGAAGGAAAYGATATTTTTCACAATGATSGTGAMTAATAGCATGTGGWTTKTTTTGTAATAATGACATTCACAGGGGGTACATATATATTTGACATGTATTCTCATCTAATAAAAATTGATCTAAATTATGATCAACAAATAATATACACATTGGGATTGTATAAGGATCTGGGATCCAATGTAGGAATGATATCTAGCATGGTGTACACATTTATTCCTCAATGGGTGGTGCTTGCAATGGGTGGAGTAATGAATATCATTGGATTCATGATGGTGTGGCTCACTATCACATGCTCCATTTCTACCCATACACATGGCTTATGTTTCTGTACATAAAAATCTTATGTTTATGTACATAATAGTAGGATCTAATTTTGAGATCTTCACCAACATTATAGCTATGATAAAAGGCATGATAAAATTACCTCACAATAGAGGGATGGTGTTGGGGCTTCTCAATGAATTTGCAGGATTGAGTGGATTTGTTTTTACTTAGATGTACCATGGATCTTATGGTAATGATCCCCGCTCCTTGATTTTCCTTATTGGATTGTTTTCGTGTTTGATAAGTTTCAGATCCATGTTCATGGTACACCTCATAAAATCAGTGTCAGGGAAAAATACAGAGATATATTTTTATACATATGTTTACATATCCTTGACCTTGTCTCGTTTTATTTTAATTGTTATCATTGTATAAAATGATTCAAGGTTTCATCCCATTGGATTTAAGATCATGGGTTGTTGAAAAGGAAGAATTTAACAAATTCAAGGAAAATAAGTAGGACCTTGAGTTGATGCAAACTAATGTACAACATCCCAACGATGTCAGGAAACAAAGCCTGATGGTGGTTCTATAATAGAGGTATTAATTTTTTTTATTATTAAGAATAAGAGGATTATATTCAGTGTATTAGGGCTCCTAAATCTAAACTAGTGGGTGAGGTGAAGATGAATATATTCAATGTATATAAAGGCTCCCGTGCGAGGTGAAAATTACACAATTCTTCAAGCATTGTTGAGTCCAGATACGTGGATTCTTTTCATGGGGGAAATATGTGGCATTGGGGCAGCTCTCACTCTCATAGACAACATGGGTCAGATTGGGGCTGCCCTTGGATTCTCACTAGTGGATGTAAGCACATTTGTTTCTCTTATTATTATTTGGAATTTCTTGGGTAGAGTGGTTGCGGGTTTCTTATCTGATTTTTTGTTAAAAAAATACAATTTTCCTAGGCCTCTTATTCTAACAACTGTTTTAGCTATTTCATGTGTAGGCCACCTCTTCATAGCATTTGCAATTCCAAGTTCTCTATATGTGGCTTCCATTGTTATAGGTTTTTGCTTCTGAGCTCAATGACCTGTCATTTTTGCCATAATTTTCGAGCTCTTTGTGTTGAAACATTATTCCAATTTATATAACTTAGTAGGTTCTGCTAGCCCACTTGGGACTTACATTTTATGTTTAAGAGTTGCAGGATATCTATATGACTTTGAAGCTAAAAAGAAACAGATCTTGGCCCTAGATTTGATTAGAGCGTCTTCACCTGTGCCTGCACCACACCGGAATGAACTCACGTGTATAGGAGTGAGTTGTTTTTGACGTTTATCATAATGGCCATAGTGTCTATTGTGGGTTTTATCATTTGTGGGTGTCTTGTGATGAGAACCAAGGATTTTTACAAAGGAGATATCTATGCAAAATACCAAACCAAAGACGACCATTATAGAGATGAAGAGAACGACCAATGTGGAGTCTCTAAAATCTAATATCTAAATAGAATTTGAGTGGAACAACGATCATTTATTAATGAGTGATCTTACCACATATTTGTGTCTCCTTCCCCACATGTATATAAATGTTTTTAATGTTATCAAATATGAAAACAATATATATGGTTCT
This sequence comes from Picea glauca, assembly GCA_000966675.3. Taxonomy (NCBI): domain Eukaryota; kingdom Viridiplantae; phylum Streptophyta; class Pinopsida; order Pinales; family Pinaceae; genus Picea; species Picea glauca. Next base: position 18,999 of record JZKD02S2353255.1, on the reverse strand, counting down.
CTCGTATTTTTACTATGTTTTTGTCTCTTTTGCAAAAATGCTACAACAAATATCGATAAATCTTAGTTTAATATATGTGACATTCAGAATGCATTTAGCTCAAAATAAATGTTAAACTCAAAATACATGTTAATAGATAAAAGTAATGTACATAGAGACATAATTGATAGCACATAGAATCTCCATAACGTCACTTACAAAATCAAACAAAGTGTAGAGCTAGAAGCAAAATTTGAGTTATAATCTTATTTACATAACATCATTTAGAAAAAAAAAAATATTTGAGTTATAATCTTATCTATTTTCTAACATTTTGGAACATTTGGTCATTGGACACCCTACCATGTTTGTGTAGTGAATGCATGTAGCATGTGTGTCAAAGTATCAGTGTTTATGAAAAAAATGTTTTGGTATTAGATAGGGATTTCATAAACCTCTCATGGCGCTGGTACCACTTTTAGATTAATTCGATAGACTAAGGATTCACATACATTGTAGCTATGATAACTACTATGAAAGACTTCCGTCACAAAATAGGGATGGTGTTCGGGATTCTCAGAGGATTTGTAGGATTGAGTGGAGTCGTTTTTACTTAAATCTACCATGCATCTTATGGTAACAATCCTCACTCCTTAATTTTCTCATTAGATGGTTTCCACGTCTGATAAGATTCAGATCCGTGTTCATGGAACACTGGATAAAATTAGTCACAGAGAAAAATGAAGAGAGACATTTTTATCACTGTATAAAACCATCCGATCTCCCCCCCCCCATTAGGTTTAAGATCATGGCTGTTGTAATTGCGATCTTTCTCTTGTCGCCTGTTAGAGTGGTTGCAAAGGGAGAATTGAAAAAATTCCTGGCAGAGAAACAAGAGCTTGGGATGGTGCAAAATAATGTAGATCAACCCATGGATGTGAAGGAAATAAATATGGATGAATGTTCTATAATATAGGTATTAAATTTTTTTGGATTAAGACTAAGAGGATTATATTCAAGGTGTATCAGGACTACCGGTTCTATTTTAGAGGAATTTAAAATTTTGGATTAAGAGGAATATATTCAAAGTATATCAGGGATACACAATTGTTCAAGCATTGTTGAGCTTAGACATGTGGATTATATGCATGGGGGTAATTTGTGGCATTGGGGAAACTCTCAGGGTGATAGACAACATGGGTGAGATTGCAGATGACCTTGGATTCTCACTAGTTGATGTGAACACATTTGCATCTCTCATAAGTATCTGGAACTTCTTGGCTAGAGTGGTTGTTGGATTCTTATCCGAGTTAAAATATTACAATTTCCCCAAACCTCTCATTCTAACAACTATTTTAGTGATTTTATGTGTAGGCCACCTCTTCATAGAATTTCCAATTCCAAGTTCTCTCTACGTGGCATCCATTGTAATAGGTTTATGTTTTGAAGCCCAAATGCCAATGACTTTCCATAATCTTCAAGCTATTTGGGTTGAAACATTACTCCACATTATATAACTTAGTAGGTTCTGCTAAACCCCTTCGAACATACATTTTCACTTGAATATTTGTAGGATATATTTATGACTTGGAAGCTAAAAAAAAATAGAACCTAGCCTTGGATTGGATTAGAGCCTCCTCGCCTTCATCTGCACCACACGAGAATGAACTAATGTGCATAGGAGTGAGTTGTTTTCATGAGATGTTTATCATAATTACCATCATGTCTATTGTGTGCTCCATCATATATGGGTGGATTATGATGAGAACCAAGGATTTTTACAAAGGTATGCCAAATACCAAACAAAAAACGACAACTGTAGAGATGAAGAGAATAACCATGAGTCTCTAAAATCAAAATCTAGATAGAATTTGAGTGGAACATTCAATTATTTATTAACGAGTGATCTTGTAGACATATTTTTGTGTCCTTTCCCCACATGTATAGAAATTTATTTAATGTTATCAATATGAAAACAACATATGGATCTCTCCTAATGTTACCATGTTTTTATCTCTTATATCAAACGGTTATAAGAAATATCAATAAATCTTAAATTAATTAAAATTTTATGAAAGTTAATACATTTTTCTTACAATACATGTGATATGTGATAATAAATCTTATTTGTATAAAAATAAACGTTAATATATTCTTCTCACAATGCATGGGAAAAGTGACATTGAAAATAGATTTGGCTCAAAATACATGTTCGACTCAAAATACATGTCAATATATAAAAGTAATGTAGATAAAAACATAATAGCTAGTGCATAGAATCTAATAATGTCACTTTGAAAAT
>JZKD02S2353233.1:0-24530 GCA_000966675.3 Picea glauca | reverse complement strand
ATGGGGATTAATCTAATAATAAAAAAAATAATAATGACATGATTAATCCACAATGGGGATTTAATCCAATAACAAAATAATAAGAATGCTCTTCGTAGTTACATTATTTCAACAAAAAGGACATCAGGTAAATGTCACTAAACAATGTTTAGTTGAATTTAAAATAGGAGGATATAAGGATGAAATACTATGTGGTTTCATTCCCATGGATGTTTGTCATTTATTGCTGGGTAGACCGTGGCAATATGATAGAAACGTAGTTCATGATGGGAGAAAGAACACAAACACCCTGGAGAAAAATGGTAGGACTCACATGTTGCTACCAATTAAAGATAAAGAGGTGACAACAGAGACAAGCAACACTGTACTTCTCATGAGTGGGAAGGAAATTCTTAAGGAAGTTAAGAAGAAGGAAGAAACACAATTTATTGTGGTCAAGAAGCCTAAAATGTTTTTGACTAGTACAAGGATAGATGATTTACCAGAAGAAATCCAAGAGTTGTTGGGAGAGTTTGTTGATATAGTAGTGGACAAACTACCTTGTTCGTTTCCACCTATCAGGACTATAAGTCATCATTTCGATCTTCTACCTGGATCTAGTTTGCCAAACAAAGCAGCATATCGGTTGACGCCACAGGAAAATTAATAAGTTAAGAGATAGGTCCAGGACTTAATGGACAAAGGATTGATTCAAGAAAGATTGAGTCCATGCGTTGTTCCAACAATGCTCAACCCAAAGAAAGATGGAGGCTGGAGAATGTGTATAGAGTCAAGGGAAATCAATAAGATTACCATCAGATATAGATTTCCATTACCAAGGATGGACAACTTGATGGATTTATTGAGTGGAGAAAAGTTTTTTTCAAAGATTGATTTGAAAAGCGGGTATCATCAAATTCGAATGAGAGAAGGTGATGAATGGAAGACAACATTCAATACGAATGAGGGGCTATATGAATGGCTTGTCATGCCATTTGTCCTAACGAATGCGCCTAGTACTTTCATGAGGTTGATGAATGAAGTCCTGAAGGATTTCATAGGGAAATTCATCATTGTATATCTTGATGATATATTAATTTTCAGCAAAACAGAAGCATAACACTTCAAGCATTTAGTTGCAGTAATGAGAAGATTACAACAAGAGAAATTGTTGATAAATATGAAGAAATTGTCATTTATGAGGACATAACTCATTTATTTAGGTTTTGTTATCTCTACAAATGAGTTGAACATGGATCTAGAAAAGGTAGATGAAATTAAGAATTGGTCATCCCTGAAGAGTGTGTTTGAAGTTCGAAGCTTCCATGGTTTGGAAAGTTTCTACAGGAAATTCATTCGAAATTTCAGTGGAATTAGTGCACCAATGATGGATACAATGAAGGAAAGACACAAGTCTTTTCACTGGACAGAAGAAGTAGAGAAGAGCTTCAACCTGCTGAAGAAGAAGATCACTGAGCAACCAATTCTAGTTTTGCCGGATCTTAGTAAGACATTCTAGGTCAGGTGTGACGCGAGTGGATTTTCAATTGGAGCGGTCTTGAGCCAAGACAATAGGCCGATCGCATGCTTCAGTGAAAAACTGAATGAAGCAAAGATCAAGTACTCAACATATGAAAAAGAATTCTATGTAGTCATACAAGCGCTGAAGAAATGGAGACATTATCTGGTTCCTAAAGAGTTTTTTTTGTACAATGATAATAATGCTTTACAATTTGCGACTCAACAGGAGAATTTGAACCAAAAAAATGTTAAATGGGTTGAATTCATGCAGAATTTTACTTTTTTGATTAAGCATATTTATGGAACTGCTAACAAAGTTACTGATGCTTTGAACAGGAAATGTTTGCTTATGCAGGAATTCAGAGTCAAGACTTTAGGTTTTGATAACCTCAAAGAAATGTATAGGGATGACCCCGATTTTAAGGAGGCATATGAGGCATCTGAGAATCCATTTCTCAGGGACAGAAACCAATGGACTGAGTATATGATCCAGGATGGGTTATTATTCCGAGGCAATCAACTATGTATTCCAAAATGCTCCATGAGGGAGAACCCGTTGAAGGAAAAACACAGTGGAGGATTGGTTGGACACTTCGGTCATGATAAGACATTCTCAAAGTTGAATGGCTCATATTTTTGGCCAGGGATGAGGATAGATGTTAAGAAATTTGTGGACAGATGTAGGATTTTCCAGCACACAAAAGGGAAAATGAAGAACATATGGTTATATCAACCATTACCCATACCAGAAAGGCCGTGGGATGCAATGAGCATGGATTTTATATTGGGATTGCCAAGGACACAGAGAGGCTATGATTTAATATTTGTTGTAGTCAACAAATTTTCAAAGATGACACATTTCATACCATGCCAGAAAACTAGTTACGCAACTCATATTGCGAACCTGTTTTTCAAGGAAGTCGTCAGACTTCATAGCTTGCCAAGCAGTATTGTGCTTGATCGAGATACCAAGTTCGTAGGGAATTTCTGGAGGACCTTATGGAAAAATCTTGGGACAAGTTTGTCTTTTAGCTCAACATATCATCCTCAAATGGATGGGAAGACATAATTCATGAACAAAAGATTGGGAGATTTGTTGAGGAGCTTAGTGACTGAACACCACAGTCAATGGGATCACATTTTGCCACAATTGGAATTTTCTTATAATGATTCGCTTAATAGAAGCACAGGGTAGAGTCCATTCCAGATTGTATATGGAATGCAGCCAAGGGGATTTTCTGAATTGAAAGATTCAGAACAAGTTGAATTTAGGAGTGCTAGTGCAGAAGACTTTGCATAAGGAATGAAGGAGCTTCACAGCCGAGTCAAGGAGCGATTGCAGAGTTTGAGTCAAAAATACAAGCAGAGACTAGATCAACACAGGAGAGAACTTCAATTTGAAGTTGGTGATCTCGTTCTTGCGCATTTGAGGAATGAAAGGTTCCCAAGGGGAACATATAACAAACTAAAGATGAAAAAGATTTGATCGTGCAAGACCATAAGGAAATTTTGGGCAAACACATATGAGATTGAATTACCCGATGGGATCGGAATCTCACCGATATTCAATGTTGCAGATTTGTACCCTTACAGAGCTAAAGAAGCAGGAGTAGAGAAGGAACATAGAGAAATTCAATGGACCAAACAAATGCCTATAGCTAAAAAAACCACAAATGGAAAGCATAATTGACAAGAGGATTAGCAAAAAGACCAGGAGAAAACAATATTTTGAATACTTGGTCAAATGGAAGGGACATCCAATTGAAAATTCTAGTTGGGAAGATGAAGCAGAAATTCAAAAGCATGGATAGACCATGAAAGATCTCATGAATAGGAGTTCATGGAAAATTTCAAGCGAGGGAGTATGATGCAGGAGCATCGTACAAAGCCAAAAGCACATGCCTAGCCAAAGGTGCAGTTGGACGTGCAGATGGAAAAAGAGCATGTTTTTATGAACAACATTTTGAATTTTGAAACTAAAGAATTAATGTAATAAGCTAGGAGGAACGTACTTGCATTTATATCTTGGAAATTGTAAACAGATCTTGAGCGATTTCTCTCATCTGTCATATGTAATAGACATTAAGTCTGTTTAATGAAAGTAGGTAGATTTGAATTAAGAGATTAGATAGTTTAGAGAGTAGGAGGGAAAACAGATATAGACACCCTCACCCTTGTATCATTGTAACATTATCATCATTGAGAGATGNCTGCACACAAATTTTATGGATGATACAAACTCTTGCAGATCTAAAGGTAACTTACATTGATCCCATTCCAATTCACTGTGATAACACCAGTGCCATTAGTGTCTCCAAGAATCCTTTTCTACATTCCAAGACTAAGCATATTCCAATAAAGTACCATTTTCTCAGAGAACAAGTTACAAACATAATTGTTCAATTGAATTATATACCTTCTATAGAACAAATTGCAGATATATTTACAAAACCATTAGCAGCAACCCCTTTTGGATATCTTCGTCAAAAGTTTGGGGTTATAATTTCTTGTGTCTAATCTGTTCACCTAGTTAGGGGGAGTACTTATTGAATATCTGGTGTATTTCCAAGATGCTCATAGTTGACAGGGGGAGTATGTTTTGCAACAGATCAGGGGGAGCATATTTCTTCTTTGACATTGATGTCAAAGGGGGAGAAAAGAGTCCGGGAGGAGAGTCCGAATGCATGTGGGTGCTTGAGTTTCCATCAATGCCAAAGGGGGAGAATGTTGGAAAATATTTAACAGAAAACGCATGCTTGTATACTTGTCATTGATGGCAAGTACAACAATGAAGATGGAATGAGTACAGAAAGTATGAAATAGATGGACATTAGGAGAAGATGTTGTTGCAGAGAATATTCAAATAAGTAGAGGATTGTTGGAAGATCATCGATGGCAAGATCAGAGTAAGCAGAACAAAGTAATGTCGGGAGGAGAAGCAGCATTTCTGATCGTTGGATGCCATTCAAAATTTTCGAAAGAAGGAGGACCGTCAGATCTATTAGTAGACAATAAGAACATGCAGAAGAGGAGGACAAATCTCAAGCATCAGATCTAAGCGCGAGGATCGACCATCGTTGGATCATGAAAAACCTGCATGTTCATTAAAGTGCAAGGAGAAATGGGCATACAAAATCCTGAAAGAAGGAGAATCGTCCATCTTCAGGCATGGCATGTGGACATAGATCAACATTTCACTGACTAGAAAGTCAAAAGTAAGAAATGATCCAACCTCTCATCTCTCGAAATCATGATTTAATTGCAGCCCTCAGATCAAGGTGTGATCTGGACCGTCAACTCCATTTCGGAGTTTCATGACTCGCGACTTGGAGAAGAAAGAAATATGACCATTGAAATCATAATATGTGAAATCATGATTTAATCGCAGCCATCAGATCAAGGTGTGATCTAGACCGTCAACTCCATTTTGGAGTTTTGCGACTTGCGACTTGGAGAGGTAAGAAAAAAAACTGTCGAAATTGTGATTTAATCCCAACCGTCAATTCACGATGTGTTTTGGATCGTTGATCTGAGATCTAACTCGGAGCTTCACCTATCGTGACTTGGAGAAGTAAGAAACAAAACCATTGAAATCACGATTTAATCCCAACCATCAATTCACGATGTGTTTTGGACCATTGATCTCGACTCTCCAACTCAGAGCTTTGCCTATCGCAACTTGGAGTGACAAGGACCTCTATCGAAGGAATCGCGAGATGCGAATTCACGATGATATCTGGACTGTAGATTCATCGAACGCATGGACCATTGATATAAGATTCATTTCAGAGTTTCGCTTATCGTAACTTGGAGTGAAAAGGACCTCCATCGAAGGAATCGTGAGATGCGAAAACACGATGAAATTTGGACCGTAGATTCATCGAGATCATGGACCATTGATCTCAGCTCCATCTCGGGGTTTCAGGGATCGCAACTTGGACAATCGAGATGCCTCATCTCTAGACTCACGAAAGGAAAATTCGTGAAAAGCACTTTTTGCATAAGCTCTTAGTCATAGCCATGGTCATATTGAGGAAGGAGCTATCGCAGAAAAACTCTGTATCGGAGTTTCGAAGATCACAATATGAAGTGTCGATACACTTGGCCACAGGATTGCCGAAATGCCGAAACCCGATTTAAAGGCAAGATTAATAAAATTCATCCAATGGTGCAGATAAACTTGAATATGATCAGAGGGCTACTATTCTCTCTCACAGTTAATTCATCAGTTACGAATCAGTTAGCAAAATTGATTCATGATTCCTGATCAATTGGCGTTTCAGTTGCTTAGACGATTTTCTTTTGCCGAAGAAGATGCTAAGTGTAACTGATATGGGTGCAGTGTATAAAAGAAGAAGAGACAGACTATGCATGGTTTCTAGTTCTAGATGAAAAATGAATTAACCTGCAAGAAAGGGAAAATCACAGAATGCGTAGTGTGTGACTGAAAATATGCGCAGTGTGAGATTGAAAATATGCGCAGTGTGAGACTGAAAATGTGCGCAGTGTGAAATGAAAATCAGAGAAGAGTAACAGATGAAGAAAAGATTTGAAATGGAGCAGAATGACATAACAAGTTGAAGCAGAGCAGAATTGCAGAATAGACAAAGGAAGATAAGAATTGCAGAACAGTTAGAAGAAGACTAAATTTACAAAAAAAAGAAGAAATGGTAAGAGTCGATTTATCTGTGTAGTTGTTTGTTTATTTATTCATTCATATTCCACGGTGGTTGGGAGTGTCTAGTGAGGACTATTGTCCTCAGAGGTTCAAGTGGGAGCTTGAACACAGGGAGTTGTAGCTTCTATCTGGTTGCAGCCAGAGAAACCAGGGTGGCAAGGTGGTGCAGAGGAGAACAAGTGTTCTCTGTTATTAGGTTGGAGCCTATGTAACTAGAAGTTTGTGCTTCCATCTAGTTGATGCTGGAACATTAGGGGAGTTGGTGCTTCCTTCTAGTGGGTTCTAGAGAAATAAGAGAGTCGGTGCTCTCAAACAAGTTGCAGCTTGTAAAACAAAGGTAGCAGCCTCACATTGAGTTGGTGCTCAATTATAGATGATGTACAGAACTTAAAAGACTGCCTATCATTTCGAAGAAGAAGAGGTTTTCTCCCTTTATGGGTTTCCTCATGAAAATATGTCTCTATGTATACCTCATGTGTGACTGATGCTCTTTAATTTTACTATCCATATGCTATATAATGTTGATGATCACTTGAAGAAAGATTAAGAATTTTTTAATAGACTTAAAATTGTTTGAGCACAATGACAACTGATTCCCCCCCCCCCCCCTCTCAGTTGTCTTAGTAATTTCAATAGAGTGTGTTTGAAGTTCGAAGCTTCCATGGTTTGGCAAGTTTCTATAGGAAATTCATTTGAAATTTCAGTGGAATTAGCGCACCAATGATGGATATGGTGAAGAAAAGACACAAGTCTTTTCACTGGACAGAAGAAGCATAGAAGAGCTTCAACCTACTGAAGAAGAAGATCACTGAGCAACCAATTCTGGTTTTGCCAGATTTTAGCAAGACATTCCAGGTCAAGTATGATGTGAGTGGATTTTTAATTGGAGTGATCTTGAGCCAAGACGACAGGCTGATCGCAGACTTTAGTGAAAAATTGAATGAAGATAAGATCAAGTACTCAACATATGAAAAATAATTCTATGTAGTCATACAAGTGCTGAAGAAATGGAGACATTATCTGGTTCCTAAAGAGTTTGTTTTGTACAGTGATAATCATGCTTTATAATTCGTGACTCAACAGGAGAATTTGAACCAAAAACATGTTAAATGGGTTGAATTCATGTAGAATTTTACTTTTGTGATTAAGCATATTTCAGGAACTGCTAACAAAGTTACTGATGCTTTTAGCCGGAAATGTTTTCTTATCCAGAAATTCAGAGTCAAGACTTTAGGTTTTGATAACCTCAAAGAAATGTATAGGGATGACCTAGATTTTAAGGAGGCATATGAGGCATCTGAGAATCCAGTTCTTAGGGAAAGAAACCAATGGATCGAGTATATGATCCAGGATGGGTTATTATTCTGGGGCAATCAACTATGTATTCCAAAATGCTCCATGGGGGAGAACCTGTTGAAGGAAAAACATAGTGGAGGATTGGCTGGACACTTCGGTCATGATAAGACGTTCTCAAAGTTGAATGGATCATATTTTTGGCTAGGGATGAGGACATATGTTAAGAAATTTGTGGACAGATGCAGGATTTTTTAGCACACAAAAAGGAAAAGGAAGAACATAGGGTTATATCAACCATTACCCATACCAGAAAGGTCATGGGACGCAATGAGCATGGATTTTATATTGGGGCTGCCAAGGACATAGAGAGGTTATGATTCAATCTTTGTGGTAGTCGACGTATTTTCAAAGATGGCACATTTCATACCATGCCATAAAACCAGTGACGCAACTCATATTGCAAACCTGTTTTTCAAGGAAGTTGTCAGACTTCACGACTTGCCAAGGAGTATTGTGTCTGATCAAGATACCAAGTTCGTAGGGAATTTCTAGAGGACCTTATGGAAAAAGCTGGGGATAAGTTTTTCTTTTAGCTCATCATATGATCCTCAAATGGATGGATAGACAGAAGTCATGAACATAAGCTTGGGAGATTTGTTGAGGAGCTTAGTGACTACACACCACAGCGAATTGGATCACATTCTGCCACAAGTGGAATTTTCTTATAATGATTCGCTTAATAGAAGTACAGGGCAGAGTCCATTCCAGATTGTATATGGAATGCAGCCAAGGGGAGTTTCTGAATTGAAAGATTCGGAACAAGATGAATTCAGGAGTGCTAGTGCAGAAGACTTTACAAAAGGAATGAAGGAGCTTCACAGCCGAGTCAAGGAGCGATTGCAAATTTCAAGTCAAGAATACAAGTGGAGAGAAGATCAACACAGGCGAGAACTTCAATTTGAAGTTGGTGATCTCGTTCTTGCACATTTGAGGAAGGAAAGGTTCCCAAGGGGAACATATAACAAACTAAAGATGAAAAATATTGGACTGTGGAAGGTCATAAGGAAATTTTGGGCAAACGCATATGAGATTGAATTACCCGATGGGATAGGAATCTCACCGATATTAAATGTTGCATATTTGTACCCTTACAAAGATGAAGAATCAGGAGCAGAGAAGGAACATAAATAAATTCAATGGACCAAACAAATGCTTGTAGCTAAAAATCCACAGATGGAAATCATAATTGACAAGAGGACTAGCAAAACGACCAGGAGAAAATAGTATTTTGAATACTTGGTCAAATGGAAGGGACATCTAGTTGAAGATGCTAGTTGGGAAGATGAAGAAGAAATTCAAAAGCATGGAAAGACCGTGCAAGAGATCATGAAAATTTTCAAGTGAGGGAGTATGATGCAGGAGCATTGTACACAGCCAAAATCATGCACCTAGCGAAAGGAGCAGCTGGACACGCAGATGGAAAAAGAGCACGTTTTTATGAACAACGTTTTGAATTTTGAAACTGAAGCATTAATGTAATAAGCTATGAGGAACATACTTGCATTTATATCTTGGAAATTGTAAACAGATCTTGAGCGATTTCTCTCATCTGTCGGATGTAATAGACATTAAGTCTGTTTAATGAAAGTAGGTAGATTTGAATTAAGAGATTAGACAGTTTAGAGAGTAGGAGGGAAAATGGATATAGACACCCTCACCCTTGTATCATTGTAACATTATCATCATTGAGAGTTGTAGCAGAGAGATGTAGAGAAGAACCCATGTACAGGAGCACTTGAGTTAATATATGAATCTTTGACTCAATTTGCATGGTGTTATGATGCTTACTGTTTACATTTGCTGAATGGTATGCTTACAGTTGTTTTATTTTCTCTGTTATGCATTTGTTTCAATGTTGTGTTATGTATGATTTCAGGTTGAATGTATGAAGTCTAAGAGAAGATAAGAATGAGTTTCAATTGTTTCTCATCCTGAGAGTTCCTGCAAGGAGTGCAGTGAAGCATTTACAAGGTGTGCATTGAAAAGAGTCTAAGTTTTATCTCATAAATCTTAAGAGAGATACCCTTGTTCTCATACCAACAAAGGTGCAAGTGAAGCACAGAGCCCTGCAAGGTATGCACAAGCTAGTTGAAACCTTAAAAGTTATTAACTAAGGTGAAGGTGGAAGGATTGTTGTTGCAAAGAGTGCATAGAGTTGAGGTCTCAAATAACCAGAGGTTATTTGAAAGATTTCCACCAGGAGTGCGAGCAAGATCTCTCTTGGAGACTTAAGATCACAAGTAAAATCTCAGGAGTGTTAGTACCTTTGAAGAGTTCAAAGTAAAATAGGGAGCGAAATCATTGCGCATAAGTTAAGTTCAGTGGAAGAACACCAAGTCAGTTTTGGCCAGAGATTCTTGAGGAGTGAATCAGACGGTCAGAATTCTCTCTGGAGAACTCGCGAAGTCGTGAGGAATGTAGGATCCAGTGAAGCTGCAAGGTGGTTAGAAGTTGGGTGAACCCATCACCTTGGATTCAAGAATCAACGTGGCCTGTTGATCATGATCTGTCTGAGCCGTCAAATCATTTCAGAATTTTGGGTTTTGTAGGTTTGGAGTGTAATCCAAAACCTTTGGTCACTCACATTCTTGAATCATGAAAGGGATTATCACGTGTGAAGCTGAACCAGTGAGTTTCAGCACTTTGGGAATTCGGAGTTCGGTATTTCGAGAGTCTTGACGAGAAGGAGCTGAGACATAGTGGAGTGAAAATCCCGAAGTCACGAAACACGATAGGAATTTGGCGTGGAATTTCGGCATTTTGGCACTTCAGGTGTCAATAAGTAGAGGAGGCAGCGATCTTTGGAATCCATAGTTTCAAACTCTTGGTTCACGAAAAGATGAAAGATCCAGAGTCGTCGGATCGTGGAGGATCTCAGCCGTATATCACATTGGAGGCGAGGTTTCGGGAATTCAGAGATTGGAGTTTTGGGAGGTGAGGAACCTTCTTGTTGTGGATCTCGCAAGTCACAAAATCCCGAAGAGTGAAAGGAAAAAATATCGAAACATTGAGGGACAATAGTTATGAGCCCAATCGGGTTTCAGGGTTTCGGGAGTGAAGAGACAGAGTTGCATGTCCACACAACTCCCGAAATCGCGCAAAGGAAAAATCCAAAAATTGGGTCCTAAGAATTTATCAGAGGATATGTGTGACATAAGTCAAGGGAGTGGTCAATATTCCAGGAAATTCCCGAAAGACCTTCGATCTCGCCAAAAAGGGGAAATTTCGAAAACCAGAAAATCATAAGGGAAGAGGAACGAGTGTTGGTCGATCATTCAAGTTCCAAAAAGCTGAAATAAGTGGCAAAAAGAGGTGTGTGTTTGGCGCATTGAAGGAGTCAACCCTCGTTGACGTTTCGGGTTTCGGAGGCTGAAGAGAAAAGGGGCTCAACAACATGATTCACGAAATCGTGAAATCTGAAATCCCGAAAGGGAAAAATCCCTAATCACATTTGGTGGTCGGTTGTGGAGTTAACGTTGGTATTTGATCACGTAGGCATAAATCAGAAGGACCCGTGGAATACACCTGTTTGTGGGTGTGAAGGATTCCCTGTGGGGAAATCAAAGAGCCAATCAGACTCAGGGAAATATTTAGAACAATCCTACGTAGATCTTGGCCTGAGGGTCGGGGGTCTACATCAATTTGGTATCAGAGCTCAGAACAAGTTCTTTGCTTTCTGTAGTAGAGAGAACAGGGGAACATTTTATAGCCATGTCGCCGAGAAGAAGAGACATGCCAATGCCAATGCCTGATCCAACAAGAGAAAGAGAAATGTGTGAGTTATGTGCCAGGCTTGATGCCATGGAGACAACACAGAGGCGCACAATTGACGTTGAGGATATCAACGAGGCTGAAAGTGAAAATGAAGCTGGAAACGAAGGAGAAGATGTTGCAGTCGAAGATGCTGCAGACAAATGCCTATTCAGGGCTGTTGCAAGGATAGGTGCCAGAGAAAAAATGGACATTCCAGTGTATGAGGGAAACTTGGATGTTGAAGAGCTTCTATATTGGATTAGAGCTCTAGACAAGTACTTAGACTATGAGGATGTCAAGGATGAAAAGAAGGTCAAACATGTTGTTACTAGACTTAAAGGGCATGCAACACTATGGTGGGATGAACTGCAGGCAGACAGACGCTGCAAGGGAAAGAAGAAAATCAAAAGCTGGGATAGAATGGTTGCAAAGATGAAAGCCAAATTTATACCCAAGGATTATCAAATTACTCTATTTCGGAGGATGCAGAATTTGAGACAGAAGATGATGTCACTGAAGGAATACAAAATTCTATAAGATAAACATTAGAGCAGGTCATCGGTAGAGCGATGATGAGAAAGTTTCTAGGTACATGAATGGTCTATGGTATGACATTCAAGATGAGATTATCATGATGACCATTCAAAATGTGGAATATGCTTATCAGATAGCTTTGAAAGCCGAAGAGAAGCTGAGACAAAAGCAAGGTCAAAGAGGTCGAGGTAGAAGTCAAGCCAAAGGCAATACAATTGCCCAAGAAAGGACTCAGAGACCCAAAGAAGAGGGAAAGAAACCTCAAACTCAAAATGAGTGAGGAGGAATCTCACAAAGAGGGCAATATGATGATAGACATACTTTTCCTTGAGCTAGAGGAAGAGGAAGAGGTAGAGGCGATGAAGTAAATTTTTTTTCCTGTGGAAAGATCAGACATAAATCCTATGAGTGTCTAGATAGAAAAAACGATGGTGGTGAAACTCACATTGCCGAATCTCAAGGACAGAATGTTGAGGTAGAAGACGCTGAGGGTAGAAGATCTTTGATGATGAGGAAAGTTCTCTTGAAGTCAGAGAAGGAGGTAGAGAACCCAGCCCAAAGAAACAATTTGTTTCAGACTGCTTGCAAAATGAAAGACAGGGTATGAAAGGTCATAGTAGACAGCGGTAGCATTGGCAATCTCATATCTACAGAGATGGCAGAAAAGCTGGAGCTGGAGACTGTTGTACATCCAAGTCCATACCGAGTTTCGTGGATACAAAAAGGACATCAGGTAAATGTCACTAAACAGTGTTTAGTTGAATTTAAAATAGGAGGATATAAGGATGAAATACTATGTGGTTTCATTCCCATGGATGTTTGTCATTTATTGTTGGGTAGACTGTGGCAATATGATAGAAACGTAGTTCATGATGGGAGAAAGAACACAAACACCCTGGAGAAAAATGGTAGGACTCACATGTTGCTACCAATTAAAGATAAAGAGGTGAAAACAGAGACGAGCAACACTTTACTTCTCATGAGTGGGAAGGAACTTCTTAAGGAAGTTAAGAAGAAGGAAGAAATACAATTTATTATGGTCAAGAAGCCTAAAATGTTTTTGACCAGTACAAGGATAGATGATTTACCAGAAGAAATCCAAGAGTTGTTGGGAGAGTTTGTTGATATAGTAGTGGACAAACTACCTTGTTCGTTTCCACCTATCAGGAGTATAAGTCATAATTTCGATCTTATACCTGGATCTAGTTTGCCAAACAAAGAAGCATATCGGTTGATGCCACAGGAAAATTAATAAGTTAAGAGATAGGTCCAGGACTTAATGGAAAAAGGATTGATTCGAGAAAGATTGAGTCCATGCATTGTTCCAACAATGCTCAACCCAAAGAAAGATGGAGGCTGGAGAATGTGTACAGAGTCAAGGGAAATCAATAAGATTACCATCAGATACAGATTTCCATTACCAAGGATGGACGACTTGATGGATTGCTTGAGTGGAGAAAAGTTTTTTTCAAAGATTGATTTGAAAAGCGGGTATCATCAAATTCGAATGAGAGAAGGTGATGAATGGAAGACAACATTCAATATGAATGAGGGGCTATATGAATGGCTTGTCATGCCATTTGGCCTAACGAATGCGCCTAGTACTTTCATGAGGTTGATGAATGAAGTCCTGAAGGATTTCATAGGGAAATTCATCATTGTATATCTTGATGATATATTAATTTTCAGCAAAACAGAAGCAGGACACTTAAAGCATTTAGTTGCAGTAATGAGAAGATTACAACAAGAGAAATTGCTGATAAATATGAATAAATTGTCATTTATGAGGACATAACTCATTTATTTAGGTTTTGTTATCTCCACAAATGAGTTGAACATGGATCCAGAAAAGGTAGATGAAATTCATAATTGGCCATCACTGAAGAGTGTGTTTGAAGTTCGAAGCTTCCATGGTTTGGCAAGTTTCTACAGGAAATTCATTCAAAATTTCAGTGGAATTAGTGCACCAATGATGGATACAGTGAAGGAAAGACACAAGTCTTTTCACTGGACAGAAGAAGCAGAGAAGAGCTTCAACCTGCTGAAGAAGAAGATCACTGAGCAACCAATTCTGGTTTTGCCGGATTTTAGTAAGACATTCCAGGTCAGGTGTGACGCGAGTGGATTTTCAATTGGAGCGGTCTTGAGCCAAGACAATAGGTCGATCGCATGCTTCAGTGAAAAACTGAATGAAGCGAAGATCAAGTACTCAACATATGAAAAAGAATTCTATGCAGTCATACAAGCGCTGAAGAAATGGAGACATTATCTGGTTCCTAAAGAGTTTGTTTTCTACAATGATAATAATGCTTTACAATTCGTGACTCAACAGGAGAAGTTGAACCAAAAACATGTTAAATGGGTTGAATTCATGCAGAATTTTACTTTTGTGATTAAGCATATTTCTGGAACTGCTAACAAAGTTACTGATGCTTTGAGCAGGAAATGTTTGCTTATGCAGGAATTCAGAGTCAAGACTTTAGGTTTTGATAACCTCAAAGAAATGTATAGGGATGACCCGGATTTTAAGGAGGCATATGAGGCATCTGAGAATCCAGTTCTCAGGGACAGAAACCAATGGACCGAGTATATGATCCAGGATGGGTTATTATTCCGAGGCAATCAACTATGTATTCCAAAATGCTCCATGAGGGAGAACCTGCTGAAGGAAAAACACGGTGGAGGATTGGTTGGACACTTCGGTCATGATAAGACATTCTCAAAGTTGAATGGCTCATATTTTTGGCCAGGGATGAGGACAAATGTTAAGAAATTTTTAGACAGATGCAGAATTTTCCAGCACACAAAAGGGAAAAGGAAGAACATATGGTTATATCAACCATTACCCATACCAGAAAGGCCGTGGGATGCAATGAGCATGGATTTTATATTGGGATTTCCAAGGACATAGAGAGGCTATGATTTAATATTTGTTGTAGTCAACAAATTTTCAAAGATGGCACATTTCATACCATGCCAAAAAACTAGGTACGCAACTCATATTGTGAACCTATTTTTCAAGGAAGTCGTCAGACTTCACAGCTTTCTAAGCGGTATTGTGTCTGATCGAGATACCAAGTTCGTAGGGAATTTCTGGAGGAACTTATGGAAAAATCTTGGGACAAGTTTGTCTTTTAGCTCAACATATCATCCTCAAATGGATGGGAAGACATAATTCATGAACAAAAGATTGGGAGATTTGTTGAGGAGCTTAGTGACTGAACACCACAGTCAATGGGATCACATTTTGCCACAATTGGAATTTTCTTATAATGATTCGCTTAATAGAAGCACAGGGTAGAGTCCATTCCAGATTGTATATGGAATGCAGCCAAGGGGATTTTCTGAATTGAAAGATTCAGAACAAGTTGAATTTAGGAGTGCTAGTGCAGAAGACTTTGCATAAGGAATGAAGGAGCTTCACAGCCGAGTCAAGGAGCGATTGCAGAGTTTGAGTCAAAAATACAAGCAGAGACTAGATCAACACAGGAGAGAACTTCAATTTGAAGTTGGTGATCTCGTTCTTGCGCATTTGAGGAATGAAAGGTTCCCAAGGGGAACATATAACAAACTAAAGATGAAAAAGATTTGATCGTGCAAGACCATAAGGAAATTTTGGGCAAACACATATGAGATTGAATTACCCGATGGGATCGGAATCTCACCGATATTCAATGTTGCAGATTTGTACCCTTACAGAGCTAAAGAAGCAGGAGTAGAGAAGGAACATAGAGAAATTCAATGGACCAAACAAATGCCTATAGCTAAAAAAACCACAAATGGAAAGCATAATTGACAAGAGGATTAGCAAAAAGACCAGGAGAAAACAATATTTTGAATACTTGGTCAAATGGAAGGGACATCCAATTGAAAATTCTAGTTGGGAAGATGAAGCAGAAATTCAAAAGCATGGATAGACCATGAAAGATCTCATGAATAGGAGTTCATGGAAAATTTCAAGCGAGGGAGTATGATGCAGGAGCATCGTACAAAGCCAAAAGCACATGCCTAGCCAAAGGTGCAGTTGGACGTGCAGATGGAAAAAGAGCATGTTTTTATGAACAACATTTTGAATTTTGAAACTAAAGAATTAATGTAATAAGCTAGGAGGAACGTACTTGCATTTATATCTTGGAAATTGTAAACAGATCTTGAGCGATTTCTCTCATCTGTCATATGTAATAGACATTAAGTCTGTTTAATGAAAGTAGGTAGATTTGAATTAAGAGATTAGATAGTTTAGAGAGTAGGAGGGAAAACAGATATAGACACCCTCACCCTTGTATCATTGTAACATTATCATCATTGAGAGATGTAGCAGAGAGCTATAGAGAATAACCCATGTACAAGAGAACTTGAGTTAATATATGAAGCTTTGACTCAATTTTCATGGTGTTATGATGCTTACTGTTTACATTTGCTAAATGGTATGCTTACAGTTGTTTTATTTTCTCTGTTATGCATTTGTTTCAATGTTGTGTTATGTATGATTTCATGTAGAATGTATGAAGTCTAAGAGAAGAGAAGAATGCGTTTCAATTGTTTCTCATCCTGAGAGTTCCTGCAAGGAGTGCAGTGAAACATCTGCAAGGTGTGCATTGACAAGAGTCTAAGTTTTATCTCAGAAAGCTTAGGAGAGATACCGTTTTTCTCATACTAGTAAAGGTGTAGGTGAAGAAAAGAGCCATGCAAGGTGTGCTCAGGCTAGTTGAAACCTTAAAATTTATCAACTAAGGTGAAGGTGGAAGGACTGTTGTTCGAAAGAGTGCACAGAGTCGAGGACTCAAATAACCAGAGGTTATTTGAAATATTTCCACAAGGAGTGTGAGAAGGATATCTATTGGAGACTTAAGTTTACAAGTAAAAGCTCAGGAGATTTAGTACCTTTGAAGAGTTCGACAGAAAATGGGGAGCGAAGTCATCACACAGAAGTTAAGTTCAGTGGAAGAACGCCATGTCAGTTTTGGCCAGAAATTCTTGAGGAGTCAATTAGACGGTTATAATTCTTCGTGGAGAACTCGCGAAGTCACGAGGATCATAGGATCCAGTGAAGCTGCAAGGTGTTTAAAAGTTGGGTGAACCCATCACCTTGGTTTAAAGAATCAACGTGGACCGTTGATCATGATCTATCTGAGTAGTCAAATCATTTCAGAATTTCAGGTTTCATAGGTCCGGAGTGTAAGCCGGAACCTTTGGTCACTCACATTCCCAAATCGCAAAAGGGGTTGTCGCGTGTGAAGCTGAATGAGTGAGTTTGGACACTTCGGGAATTCAGAGTTCGGTATTTCGGGAGTCCTGACAACAAGGATCCGGGACATAGTGGAGTGAAAATCCCGAAGTCGCGAAACGCGACAGGACTTTGGCGTGGAATTTTGGCATTTCGGCACTTCGAGTGTCAGGAAGTAGAGGAGGCAACAATATTTGGAATCGAGAGTTTGAAACTCCCAGTTCATGAAAATCCGAAAGATCTAGAGTCATCTGATCTTGGAGGATCTTAGTCGTAGATCATGTTGGAGGTGAGGTTTCAAGAATTTAGAGATTGGAGTTTCGGGAGGTGAGGAACCTTCTTGTTGTGGATCTCGCAATTCGCAAAATCCTAAAGAGTGAAAGGAAAAACTCCTGAAACATTGAAGGACAATAGCCGTTGGCCCAATCGGGTTTCAGGGTTCTGAGAGTCAAGAGATAGAGTTGCATGTCCATGCAACTCCCAAAATTGTGAAAAGGAAAAATCCAAAAAGTGGGTCCTAAGCATTTATCGGAGGATACATGCGATGGAAGTCAAGGGAGTGGTCAAGCTTCGGGGAAATTCCTGAAAGACCTTCGATCTTTCCAAAAAGGGGAAATTTCAGAAACCGGAAAATCATAAGGGAAGAGGAACGAGTGTTGGTCGATCACTGAAGTTCAAAAAACCTGAAATAAGTGGCAACAAGAGGCGTGTGTTTGACACATTGAAGGAGTCAATCCTCATTGATGTTTTAGTTTTCGGAGGTTGAAGAGACAAAGGGCTCGACAACAGGATTCACGAAATCACGAAATCCGAAATCCCGAAAGGGAAAAATCCCTGATCACATTTCGTGGTCGGTTGTGGGGTTAACGCCGATATTTGATCATGTAGGCATAACTCAGAAGGACCTGTGGAATACACCTATTTGTGGGTGTGAAGGATTCCCTGTGGGGAAATCAAAGAGTCAATTAGACTCAGGGAGAGATTTAGAATGATCTTGCGTGGATCTTGGCCCGAGGGTTGGGGGTCTGCATCATTCATCAATTGTTACGTTGATGCTTTGCACCACTTTGTTCAATCTCAGGTTGTAACACTTGTATGATTTTCTTGTACTTGAGTAACCAAAAAGTACTCCTTTGTCCACACAAGAGTCAAACTTTCCCATTCTTCCATCTTCTATTTTGATGTAGCATTTGCTTCCAAAAACTTTGAAGTGCTTTACATTTGCTGGTCTTCCTTTCCATAGCTCGTAAGGAGTTTTTTCAGTGTTTTGTTTTAGCATTACTCCATTTTGAATGTGAATTGTTGTATTCACTGACTCTGTCCAAAAAATATCTATCAATTTGGAATCCACTAGCATTGTTCGAGCCATTTCTTGTACTGTCCTGTTCTTTCTTTCAACAACTCCATTATGTTGAGGTGTCCTATCAACGAAGAATTCCCTTTTTATTACATGACTGCTGCAGTAGTCCGTAAATTACTTTGAAGTGAACTCTCCTCCATTATCAGAACTCAAGCATTTGATTTTTGAATCCATTTCATTTTCAACCATTTCCTTTTAGATCTTGAAGTTTTTAAAAGATTATGACTTATTCTTGAGAAAGAAAATTGTGGTCATTTTTGTATAATCATCAACTAATAACATAAAATATTTCTCACCTTTTAAGCCCTTTGTTGTAGTTGGTCCAACTAGATCAATATGCACAATTTCGAGTGGTCTTTTCGTTTAATATTCCTTTGATTTGAACATGGTCTTTGTTTTCTTTCCTTGTTGACAATGCTTGCATAATGTTTTGGTTGCTTTCGTGATCTGGGGCATTTCTCTGACTTCTTCTCTTTTGTTGACTTTGACAAGGTTATCAAAATGTATGTGACCCATTCTTATGTGCCATATACAACTTTAATCTTCCTTTCCTAGACAACACTTTTCATTTCCAACTTCACTTAACACATATATGTTGCTTGACTTTCTCGCAGCTATAGAAATTGATTTTCCTGAACCTTCTTTTCTTATCTCACACTTTTGTGAATTGAAAGTAACTTTATGAACTTGGTCACACATTTGACTCACACTTAGAATATTATGTTTCATATCTTCTACTAGTAGAACATTTTCTGCCTTTGTATTCTTGTTCCCAATTCTGACTGTTCCTTTTCCAATGATTTTGGATGAATCATCATTTCCGAAGGAGACCGATCCATCTCTTTCCTTTCATAATGTAAGAAACCTGTCTCTATCACCTCTCATGTGTTTTGAACACCCACTGTCAACATATCAACCACGTTTCTTTTTCTTATCTTGTAGAGTGAGTGTGCATTCATCATTTCTATAATGATCTTGCTTTCTTATCCATGTCCTTTTCTCAGGTTCCTGTCTGTGACTGTTGTTATTTTGTTGCGGTTCTCTAGGAGGGACTGTCATTCTACAATCTTTGGCCATGTTTCCAAAATTGTTACATTTGTAACATTCCACTTCAGTGCTCAAAGATTCAAACCTATTGTAACTTCTTCTATGTGTTTCACTAGGCCTTCTTGGATAACCCCTTTGTGTATGAATTTCAAATTTGTTTTTGTTCCTATTGTTAGCTCTACAATTCATAGCTTTATGTCCAAAATTATTACATGCATAACATATACCAAAAAAGATAGTTTGATACCTGAGAGTTGAAGATCTTCTGAAAGGAGGTAATCTTATGAATTCTTCTTCTTCCTGAGTCCTATCTATCAGTTGTTGATTATGAAATCTGAATATTCTCGGTGGAGGAGTGTCCCTGTAATATTCCTTGTAGATGTTCTTATCCCCCTTGATTGTTTCTGCAAATCGTTTTGGATATGTTTCTTGCTTTGTTGTTTTGGAGCTTGATCCTTTTTTTGTCTGATTGTATCCAAGTCTGGATTTGTTATGATGATATTTTTGACTGCTGATAATGTCATCCAAAACCTTTGAGATATTCTGCATATTTTTCCTTTGAATATCCTTTCTTAATGTGACAATCTCTGCTTCCAAATTTCCAATGATCTTGTCTTTTTCTTCTAGCTATTCTTTGAGTGCTTCTTCAATTATTTTATCTTCTTCTATTTGAACCTTCAAAATTGTGATCATTTGTTCTAGTTCTTGAGTGTCTTATTTCTTGTCTAGTTCTTCTTGTAGTTTCTTGTTTTTCTTGTTTTCTCTTCTGATAACTTCTATGGCACTGTTGATGGGCGAAATTGACCGTCCATCAACTGAGAGAGTGGAACCGATCCGGGGTTGTCTAATAACCCAAGCTGTTTGGAATGAACCACCCTGACGGGTTTAGCGGCTCCGTTATCCAATCTAAGGTCCTAGGAAAACCAAAGAGAAAACTAATCTAAACTAACTAATCTAACTAAAACTAAACTAACTAAACTAACTAACAATAAACAAAACTAATTAATAAACTAATATAATTAAAACTAACTATTAAACAAACTAACTAAAACTAATTATTCTATATATACAAACTACTAACTGAAATACAACTTATTCACAAAATATACAATATCTACAAAATACAGATTTAAATAAAACCTGGAAAACTCATTTTCTTTTTGCCCTAAGACAGAGGAAGATATTTTTGTTGATTTTTGATTTTATGAACAAGAACTAAAACTTACTGAAATTAAACAATATAATATACTAACTACACATATATCTAACTAAAATACTAACAAATATACTAAACAAATAAACAACAAACTGACCTGGAAACGCTCCAGATTTGTCCTGTGTATGATGACTTCGAAGCTGGTCGGAGGAAGGAAACTCGCACCGGATGATCCAGAAGATTCTCGTAAACGATAGTTGCAATGCTCTTTGAGTTTATTTACAGGACAAAAAAGACATAAAAAATCATAACAATTATATGATTTATAAATCTCTGCAATAAGGTAAACCTGTTATGCAAAAACTTATACTTAATAATTCAATTGATGAAGAAGAGAAATCTGTCATTCACAAACTGAATCAAGTAATTGCTATGTTTTTTAAACACTGGAAGAAATCAGATATGGATTATATTGATTAAATTATATCATTTGCAAAAGACTAATATAGCTAAAGTAGTCATTAACCAAATGCAAATTGATGCACATAAACATGAAACAAAATATTGATATTATGAAAAGCTAAAGCTATAGCAGAACATCAATTTATGTCTCAGTCTGTATTAAAATTCCATATCCTTGTTCTCCCATGAATGAGGATGATCCTTATTACAAAAATAATAAGTATTTAAAGACTTCCCACAGGGTAAAACATCCCTGTGGAAGTTATCAAAACAATTTACACAAATCTGGGAAAATATTCCCAAAATTGCCTAAACTAGGAAATTAAAATGAAACTAAAACATCCAGATATCTTCTAAACTGTCCATTAAATCCCATGTAATTTCGAATTCACCTGAAAAGGATCCAAAATAGACAAGTTAGAAGACTCTTTTATTAATAAAATGATAAAAATTAAATTCTATAGACTAGCTACAGAATCATCTGATTATGTAGCTGGTCTAAAATAAGATACAGAATCAGAATTGAAATTAAATCAAATCTTTTAAGAAATTCCATTCAATTGACATCCAATAATTACTTGAAAACGAATCATAAATTGAAACCGTTATTCCATTATGAACTCAAACAGGATACACATCATTTAACCGAGTACAGAGATAACAATACTCTGTTTCGATTATAGTCATGAGTCGGGTAAATGAAATCATATGTAACAGAATCGTAATCGTTTCCCAACAAATCGAATCCATCTGTTATGAGATCGTTTTGATATTCAATTAAAAATAGAAAAAATCGCAAACACATCGTTACACTTGTGAATCGAACAAGATTATCATGATAACTGTATAGCAAACGATTTATGGAGTGAACGAATCCAAATGATAATTGACTCATAAAAAATCATAACAAGATTAATCAAACATGGTTTGTTATAGATTTCGATCATTGATCATTGCACAGTAAGCAAACATGATCGATTAATTTTGATCACAATCGTTTCAATCAAACGAATCATATCAGGGTTTGACCAATTTATTTCACAAATTTAAAATACAAAGCATCAATTATAATCTGAACTCAACTCATAGGACAAACTTAGCTAAGATTAGCTAAGATTTTCACATAGTTGTTATGATTCAGATTCATTTCCAATTAGGGCACGAATGTTATTTGAGCGTAATGTTTTAATCAAAGAGACAGAGTCATTATCCTTAACCTGGAAACCATCAAAGATAGAACATCACACGACACAACATCGTAACAAGTATCTTCCCGAAAACATTTACCAGTCATAACATACCAATGATAATGAAATCGAATCCGAGCAAAATCGTAACAATCAAACTCGATCAAATCGTTTACCAACCATAGCATATGGATCATAACAGAATCAAATCCGAACATGATTATGTTCTAAACTAAATATGAAAAATTTACTTTTCAAGTCGGATACAAACCAATTCATTTGAAGGCAAACTATTAATTTTGTCACCTTAACGAGACAAGCCAATCAAACAAAATCAAGAGAAAATCACTCAAATCTAATCAAAATCTATTGATTTCTATACTAGGAATAATCAGATTGTATATCGAATCGAAATTTCTTTTTATTCAAAGCAAAGCTATATATAGAATGCATGCAATATAACAGATCCATTCAAGATGTGAACATAACTGTTTAAAACTGAATTGAAAACATTATAACAGCCTAGATGATTTACAAAACAAAATGATGTCAAAGCCATACATGTGTAGCGGCGAGGCTGCTTTCTTATACCAACTTGGAATTTACAACAGCCGTGGCTGATTCCACGTTTTTGAACAGTATGGAGCCGGTTGTCTTTTGCTTTTTATCTGTCGTTTGGAGCTTGGCCTTTTGACTGGTTAGGACTGCAATCTGGTCTTCCAATGATTGAATCCTTGATTGGAGTGTCGGAACATCAATATAATATCTCTCTAACCATGAATTGCATTGTTCACAAGGTGACTGTGTGGGTTTAGACAGAGCAGGTGAGGGTTTGGCCAAATGACCGAGGGTTTCACGAGGCAATTCAATACCCGGGTAGTTAGGGTCGTCCTTTAGGCAAGGGGTAGGTTTGATACAAAATCATAAGAGGGTTCGGGACATAAACCTTGCGAATAGGGGTATTCGCTGGCCAAGAAACGCTCCACTTCCGAATCAGAGTCCTCACTCAAAATGATAGGGTTTGGCTCAACAGGGGGTTTTGGCTTGTTCCTTTCCATCCGTGAAATCAAACGTGCATTCTTTTTCCCTTTGACGTTTGCAGCAAGGTTTGCCTTGAGATTTTTTCTCATAGGCTTTGTAATGGCCTTTGCACTCTTAGTTACAGTGTCAGGTAAGTCGATAGGAGGGCCGGCCGAGGGTTTAGGCAGTAGGACATGGTAGGGCACCGAGGGTACAACCTTGGTTTCAACTACCATGGATTTATCAATATGTACATGGTCAGTTTCTTCAAAGCCATTACGGGCGATGAAGGCCTTCCAACTGTCACCAAGCAAACTCAAATGATAAACAACGATGAGCTTAATAAGCCCATGATGAAATATGTTGTTTTTAGCCTTGTTCCTTTTATATTTTTTCGACATCTTATACAAGCTCCGATGAAAATAGAACAACATGTTTAGAGGGTACCCCATAAAAATCAACAATAGACGCAGGTGGTAGAGGAACACAAGTCCGTATTGACCTTCACAGGTCAAAAACTGCTTGAGAAGCATTAATAAATCGTTCCATCATTGTTTAAGCATAGTTACGGGCATACCTCTATCACAGGAGGTGTTTTTAAGCGATTGAAACAACAATGTCCATGGCACTTCCTCGACCTTGCAATTCTTAAACCAACGATGTCCCGAGGTAGGTAACCCCGTAGCTTAGTTGATAAACTGTTCATCAATCTCTAACTGTATATCTCCAACCTTGGCTCGACAGCCATCAAAAGTCATGGCAAACTGTCGGGCTACGCAAAGGTTAAAAACCTCAAATCGTTTCACGAAGGTAAGCCATCCATTGTCTGCCAAATCTTGGTGGGCAATGTCAAACATTAACAGGGCCTGGTTTCCATTGGGTTCAACTCGCACGATTGGGGCCATGGATCCGAATGCATGGTAAGGGAATGGTTCGAATTCACCAACACACACAGTAACAGAGCTACCCGAACCAACAACAATGAACGAGCCAAAAGGGGTAAGCATAAATGCGAGCATGCGAAGGTGGTGGAGTTTGCCATGCATAATATTCATTATCCAAGTACAACCGCCAAATTTCATAGTTGTTCACTCCACAATAATAGTTCAACCATTAAGTCATCTGTACAACCAATAAAATCAAAGGTGTATACAAGTGCGCGCAAGTGTTATACCATAATGTTTAAACAATCCGACATATAAATCAAAACCCAAAATCAACTATGTGCCAATGTATATAATCAAAAGTTT
>JZKD02S2353222.1:0-15466 GCA_000966675.3 Picea glauca | reverse complement strand
AGTTGGTGCTCAATTGTAAATGATGTACAAAACTGAAAAAGACTGCCTATCATTTCGAAGAAGAGGAGGTTTTCTCCCTTTATGGGTTTCCTCGTGAAAATCTGTCTCTGTGTGTCCTTTATGTGTGACTGATGGTCTTTACTTTTACTGTCCATATGCTGTATATTGTTGATGATCACTTGAACGAAGATTAATAATATTTAAAAGGTATAAAATTGTTTAAGCTCATAAACAACGGATTCACCCCCCCCTCTCAGTTGTTTTTAGTATTTCCAACAAAAGGTACAATGGATTATGGGCTCAAGGATGTTGTAGACAGTGAGATCATTCTACTTGGATATTCGGATTCAGATTGGGACGATATTGTTGCAAACTGGAAAAGTACATTGGGATGTTGCTTCACTTTGGGATCCGATATGATTTCATGGATTGGTAAGAAGTAATCATGTGTAGCACTAAGTACGGATGGGGCAGAGTATGTGGCAGCATGTGCAACAAGTCGCGAAGCAGTGTGGCTTCGAAAATTGTTAACTGGATTATTCGATATTGCGATGGAGGCGACTTGTATCTTGTGCGACAACCATAGTTGTATAAAGTTGTTAGAGAACCCGATGTTTCATGATAGGTCGAACCATATCGAAATCATGTATCACTATATCAAGGATATGGTGCAAAAGGGAGTAATGAGGCTCCAATATGTGGCTACTGATGAGCAAGTTGCGGATGTGCTGACAAAGCCGTTGTCAAGGACGAAGTTCGAGTACTTCAGGGACAAGCTCAGCGTAGTCCCTCTTTAGAGGGAATGATGGTTTCAGATGTTATCGCAGGGTAGTGGATGTCATGATAACATGTTGTAGCTATTGGAGAGCTACCCATCGAACCTGGATGCATGCTGAAGAGACGAGGTACATATGTTATTGCAGGGTACTGGATGTCATGCATAAGATATTCGAGTTTTTTGCGGGAAACTCGATAGTCTCATAATGACATGTTGTAGCTATTGGAGAGCTACCCATTGGTCTTGGATGCATGCTGTGAAGTCAGTATGGATTTCCTGTGATGTATAGATTCGTGTGTCCGACAGTCAATGGTCATGAGCTCATGTGGATGGCAACAATGTTAGAGTCTGTGCCAGATAGAATACATTCCTCATTAAGAGGGAGTGTTGAGATTTTATGTAATTTCGAAAGTTATTCCCAAGTGTAATTGTACTGGTTATAACCTCGAGAAGGTTGACTTGATAAGTCATTGTGAAAGGGTTTATTGATAAGTTGTGTCCTTTAGGTCTATTAGAGTATAAATAGAGGTTATATCGAGTCATATTGTGATATCTCATTTTTTGAACATAAGTACAAGAGAGTAGTGTGCACTTACTAGGAAGCTATTCTTGGTTCATATCTGAGTCTATTTGGTCTTGATTTCGTGAAAGAGCATTGTATGACATTGTACATGTTGGAGGTATCTATACTGAGGAAAGTTTGTAGGGTTTTCTCCCCCTTGAGGGTTTCCTTGAGGATATATCTTGTTGTTCTGTGGATATTGATCTTTCAGTTGTGATTCTTTTGCATATTAAATAATAATAAAAGAATATATACAATATCATCACATATAGAAAATTCAACAATTTTAGTGCAACTCACACAGGAGTTCATTCTTCATGCCTGACAACCTGGCTCTTTAATTTTCCAGCTCCAAATTGCTCCAATTACGCTCCAACATGCTCTAGAATTCGCCCTCCATGGCTCCATCAGCTTCCAACTCTGTTCTCTTGATCTCCACTTTTTTTCCATGCACAAACTTGACTAACTAAAACTTGTTGTCCCAACCCATACAAATTTCCTCTCTTTGGCTTGTCTTTCTTGACTCACACTCTTCCCCAAGTTGATTGTACTCAATTCCCATGTGCCCAATAACTTTGGAATGTGACCACTCACACCCACCCTCTTACATGTATTCAATGATTGGCTTTGGGAACACTCAATCAGAAATGGGAAGGTTCATATACAAATAACAAATTTAGGAAAATGGGTTAAATTAATATACATAGGTATTTCCCCCTTGGACCCCTTTTGGCCCTTATCCTAGACACTCCCCCCTCTCGTGGATTAATTTAGCCCCCACATCTCTTGTCCATGTCCCCTTAGCAAACCGACATCACATTTTATTAATAAAACAAGGAAATACAATTCACATATTACATCGCTTGGCCATAGCCACATATTATATCTACATAAGCATTAATTAAATTGGGGATTATAGTGGGGATTTTACATTCCCCCTTTGCTACAATTGTGCGCCGTCCTCGGTGCACTCTATGTCGATATACATATATGCAAATTTACATCACAATACTTAGAAATAAAATTCTGCAATTTAACAACTACAGCAGCAGCTCCGACCATAATCTCATGTTTCTCTCAACTCGCCAACCCAAGGAATGCACCATTCGTTTATCAGGGATAACCCAACGGATGTACCATTCGTTTATCAGGGATAACCCAAGGAATGAACCATTTTTTTTCAAGGTCCCAAATGCAATTGAATGGGACTCTGAGATGTGGTATCGAAACTCTAGTTGCTCAAAATGGAGTCTTGCATTCTGTCTTCTTCAAAACTATAAAAAATTTGCAGGTATTCTGCCCGCATGTTTTCTTCATGCTCCCATGTAGTATCTTTAGGACCGTAATAGGACCGTTGATCCTTTACCATCCCTATGGCTTTGTTCCTGAGCACTTTGACTTTCCGGTCCAGGATGTGTACTTGTTCCACCCGGAAATCCCCTTCGTGCTCCACCTGGATCACATTTCAATCAATTATGTGGTTAGGATCAGACACATATTTCTTTAACAATGATACATGAAAGACATTATGCACTCTCATGGATGCAGACAATGCTAACATGTATGCAACTGGCCCTGTCTTTTCTAATATTTCAAAAGACCCACAATATCTTGCTGCCAACTTTGGGCAACTTCCTAATCTTAGCGAACTTCTCCTTGCCTTCACTTTCAAAAACACATGTTCTCCCACTTTAAAATCACTGAAAATTTTGTTCCTGTCTGCATAACTTTTCTTCCTATCTTGGGCAACCTTTAAATTCTGTTTTATCTTTACCATCTGCTCTTCCATTTCTTTTAACAATTCTGGCCCAACAAGTGCTCTGTTTACTGGATTATCCCAACTCATGGGTGTGTTACATTTTTTGCCATACAATGCTTCAAACAGACTCATTTTCAATGAGGCCTGATACCCATTATTGTAGGCAAATTCAACTAAATGGATGTAATCTTCCCACTTTGATGGCTAATCACATACATTCTAAGCATGTCCTCAATTATCTTGTTAGTCCTTTCTATTTGCCCATCTGACTTTGGATGATATGTTGTACTAAGATTTAAATTTGTCCCAAAGCCCTTGAATAAACCCTTCCAAAAATTGGAAGTAGACTTTGGATCTTTGTTTGAAACTATTGCCTTAGGCACTCCATGTAGCCTAGCAATTTTCTTTCATATAAATTTCTGCGATATTCGCTGCCTTGTGTGTAGTCTTTACTGGAATAAAATGTGCTGCCTTAGTCAATTTATCCACCACTACCATGATGGAATCATGTTGCTTCACTGTTCTGGGAAGTTTAGTAATAAAATCAACCATGACAACTTCCCACTTCCATTTTGGAATGGGCAATGGCTGTAGCAAACTTGTTGGGTGTCTATGTTTTGTCTTTACTTTTTACCATACAAGACATTTGACTATGTAATTAGCCACTTCTTTCTTCATTCTTGGCAAAAAATATTGGCTTCTTATTGTTGCAATTGTCTTCTGATATCTTGGGTGCCCTGCATATGGCACATTATGCATTTCCTTCAACACTGCATTTTTCAGTTCACTGGGATTCGACACATACACTTTACCCTTGTACACGAGAATTCTGTCTTCTTTTAGCTCATAATAATTAATTTTCTGCTGAAAATTACCTTGCTGTAATGCTTCTTTTATTTTCACAGAGTGCTGATCTAAATTTGCTGCTGCAATAATTTTGTCTTTCAGATCTGTCCTGTACATGCTGATGGTTGCAATATGCACTTCATGAGCTCTCCTGCTGAGTGCATCAACCACTTGATTTTCCTTGCCGTTTATATGCTTAATTTCGAAGTCATATCACTCAGAAATTCCAGCCATCTAGTTTATCTGGCATTTAGTGTTGGCTGTCCAGACTCCAAACAAATGCTTCAAACCACAGTGGTCTTTCCTTAGCTCGAATTTCTTACCCATAAGGCAATGCCTCCACATTTTTAATGCATGTACAATCGTTGCTAACTCCAAGTCATGTGTAGCATAATTCCTCTCATGCTCCTTTAATTTTCTGGACTCAACATACCACATGGTCTCTTTGACTAAAAACTCCACCGAGTCCTTCCTTGCATTCATCGATGCACACAACAAAATCTTCGTTTGGATTTGCAATCTTCAAGATTGGTGCACTTGTCAATATTCCCTTCAACTGTTGAAAACTCTCTTCATACTTGGAAGTCCATTCAAATTTCAGTCCCATCTTTTGCAAAGTGATTGGACTTGCAATCTTTGAATTTTTTTTTATGAATCTTTGGTAATAACCGGCAAGACCCATGAATGATCTAACCTCTGTGACATTCTTTGGCATTGGCCATCCTCTAATGGCCTCTATCTTCTCAGGATCAACTTCTATCCCTATTGTTGATATTATATGCCCCAAGTAGTGAATCTTTTTTTGATAAAGATGCACTTACTTAGCTTAGCATACAATTTATGCTCTCTTAAAACTTGCAACACCATTCTTAAATGCTGCTCATGTTCCTCTTCTGATTTAGAATAGACAAGTATATCATCTAAAGAACACAATCACAAACTTGTCCAAGTACTCCTTGAACACTCCATTCATCAAACACATAAAGACTGCTGGGGCATTTGATAACCCAAATGACACTACTCTGAATTCATAATGCCCATATCTTGTTCTGAATGTTGTCTCGCTGATGTCTTCTTACATTATCCTTACTTGATGATAGCCTGATCTCAAGTCAATCTTCGAAAAGATTCTCGCACCTTTCAGCTGATCAAACAAATCATCAATTATGGGCAAAGGATACTTATTCTTTATGGTAACCTTATTAAGTTGTCTGAAATCAATACACAACCTTAAGGTTCCATCCTTCTTCTTCACAAAAAGAACCGAGGCTCCCCAAGGTGACACACTTGGGTGTATATGCCCCTTTTTTAACAACTCTTCAAGCTGCATCTGCAACTCCTTCAATTTTGGTGTACCCATTCTGTAAGGTGTCTTAGACACTAGGGCAGCTCCTAGCACCAAATCAATAGAGAAATCAATGTCTCTCTTTGGCGACAATCCTAGAATTTCTCTAAAAACATCTTCAAAATCCCTCAAGACCGGATGTTCTTCAATGCTCGCCACTTTGCCTTTCACTGCTTCCTCCATATGGGCTGCAAACATCTGACATCCCTTCATGAAGCTCTTCTTCAACTGCATAGTTGAAATCTCTCTAACAACTACATCTCTTGGAATGCCTTGAATTTTGCCTTGCTTCCCTTCCTCATCAAGGCACGTGATTGTCTTGTTGTAACACTCTAGGACAACATGATGCTCTTCCAACCAATCCATGCCAATTAGACAGTCATATGAACCCAACGGTATGATGTTTACATCTACCTTTGTGCTAAGTCCATTCATGTCTATCGAACAATCTCTAACCAACTCATTGATTTTCCTCTTAGCCCTCGTGGCTAACTGAACTAACCAAGATTTCTTATGCTTACTTCTTTGCAAGTAAAATCTTTCAACAATGTTAGCATTTATGTAACTATGGCTAGCTCCAGAATCAATCAAAATTGGTATGGGTTGGTTGTCAATCTTACCTTCCACTTCGATCATGGGGGATTGATACTCTGCTTGCTTGTTGTCCAAGGCTGCATAAATCCTTGGCATTCTTCTTCCCATGTCTTTCACTATTTCATCCTCCTGAATGTTGTGGACAATATTCATTCTTTCTCCTTTGTGAGAGCAATCCCTATATAAGTGATTTCTCTCACATCCCCAACATTGAACAGGATGCTACCTTGGCCTTTTCTCGAATGAATCTGCATTCTTTTGCTCATTTTGGGTTGCTTTACCTTGCTGATTTGCTTGGGAGTTATTTCTGAAAAAGGGTGCTGGCCTAAAACCTTTCTGCCTTTGATCCTTTTTCCCTTTCATCTTGTCATTCCAAGCTTTTTGGAAAATTGGCCTTCCTTTTCTTTGCTCATAAAGGTGCCTTGCTCTCCTTATGGTTTTCTCCGAAGTCTTGGGATTATCATATTGTATCTTGTTGCTATAGAAGGGGGGTAACCCACTTAGAAACCTTTGGATTTTAACCTTCTCATCCTTGATGAAGTCAACATACTTTAACAATGCAAAGAACTGCTTCTCATATTCCTCCATTGTCATGGTTCCCAAATTGAGTTCAAAGAACTCTTTCATCTTTCTCTCATAGTAATGCCCGGACAAATATTTCTCTTGGAAATATCCTTTGAACTGCCTCCANGCTATTCTTGGTTCATATCTGAGTCTATTTGGTCTTGATTTCGTGAAAGAGCATTGTATGACATTGTACATGTTGGAGGTATCTATACTGAGGAAAGTTTGTAGGGTTTTCTCCCCCTTGAGGGTTTCCTTGAGGATATATCTTGTTGTTCTGTGGATATTGATCTTTCAGTTGTGATTCTTTTGCATATTAAATAATAATAAAAGAATATATACAATATCATCACATATAGAAAATTCAACAATTTTAGTGCAACTCACACAGGAGTTCATTCTTCATGCCTGACAACCTGGCTCTTTAATTTTCCAGCTCCAAATTGCTCCAATTACGCTCCAACATGCTCTAGAATTCGCCCTCCATGGCTCCATCAGCTTCCAACTCTGTTCTCTTGATCTCCACTTTTTTTCCATGCACAAACTTGACTAACTAAAACTTGTTGTCCCAACCCATACAAATTTCCTCTCTTTGGCTTGTCTTTCTTGACTCACACTCTTCCCCAAGTTGATTGTACTCAATTCCCATGTGCCCAATAACTTTGGAATGTGACCACTCACACCCACCCTCTTACATGTATTCAATGATTGGCTTTGGGAACACTCAATCAGAAATGGGAAGGTTCATATACAAATAACAAATTTAGGAAAATGGGTTAAATTAATATACATAGGTATTTCCCCCTTGGACCCCTTTTGGCCCTTATCCTAGACACTCCCCCCTCTCGTGGATTAATTTAGCCCCCACATCTCTTGTCCATGTCCCCTTAGCAAACCGACATCACATTTTATTAATAAAACAAGGAAATACAATTCACATATTACATCGCTTGGCCATAGCCACATATTATATCTACATAAGCATTAATTAAATTGGGGATTATAGTGGGGATTTTACATTCCCCCTTTGCTACAATTGTGCGCCGTCCTCGGTGCACTCTATGTCGATATACATATATGCAAATTTACATCACAATACTTAGAAATAAAATTCTGCAATTTAACAACTACAGCAGCAGCTCCGACCATAATCTCATGTTTCTCTCAACTCGCCAACCCAAGGAATGCACCATTCGTTTATCAGGGATAACCCAACGGATGTACCATTCGTTTATCAGGGATAACCCAAGGAATGAACCATTTTTTTTCAAGGTCCCAAATGCAATTGAATGGGACTCTGAGATGTGGTATCGAAACTCTAGTTGCTCAAAATGGAGTCTTGCATTCTGTCTTCTTCAAAACTATAAAAAATTTGCAGGTATTCTGCCCGCATGTTTTCTTCATGCTCCCATGTAGTATCTTTAGGACCGTAATAGGACCGTTGATCCTTTACCATCCCTATGGCTTTGTTCCTGAGCACTTTGACTTTCCGGTCCAGGATGTGTACTTGTTCCACCCGGAAATCCCCTTCGTGCTCCACCTGGATCACATTTCAATCAATTATGTGGTTAGGATCAGACACATATTTCTTTAACAATGATACATGAAAGACATTATGCACTCTCATGGATGCAGACAATGCTAACATGTATGCAACTGGCCCTGTCTTTTCTAATATTTCAAAAGACCCACAATATCTTGCTGCCAACTTTGGGCAACTTCCTAATCTTAGCGAACTTCTCCTTGCCTTCACTTTCAAAAACACATGTTCTCCCACTTTAAAATCACTGAAAATTTTGTTCCTGTCTGCATAACTTTTCTTCCTATCTTGGGCAACCTTTAAATTCTGTTTTATCTTTACCATCTGCTCTTCCATTTCTTTTAACAATTCTGGCCCAACAAGTGCTCTGTTTACTGGATTATCCCAACTCATGGGTGTGTTACATTTTTTGCCATACAATGCTTCAAACAGACTCATTTTCAATGAGGCCTGATACCCATTATTGTAGGCAAATTCAACTAAATGGATGTAATCTTCCCACTTTGATGGCTAATCACATACATTCTAAGCATGTCCTCAATTATCTTGTTAGTCCTTTCTATTTGCCCATCTGACTTTGGATGATATGTTGTACTAAGATTTAAATTTGTCCCAAAGCCCTTGAATAAACCCTTCCAAAAATTGGAAGTAGACTTTGGATCTTTGTTTGAAACTATTGCCTTAGGCACTCCATGTAGCCTAGCAATTTTCTTTCATATAAATTTCTGCGATATTCGCTGCCTTGTGTGTAGTCTTTACTGGAATAAAATGTGCTGCCTTAGTCAATTTATCCACCACTACCATGATGGAATCATGTTGCTTCACTGTTCTGGGAAGTTTAGTAATAAAATCAACCATGACAACTTCCCACTTCCATTTTGGAATGGGCAATGGCTGTAGCAAACTTGTTGGGTGTCTATGTTTTGTCTTTACTTTTTACCATACAAGACATTTGACTATGTAATTAGCCACTTCTTTCTTCATTCTTGGCAAAAAATATTGGCTTCTTATTGTTGCAATTGTCTTCTGATATCTTGGGTGCCCTGCATATGGCACATTATGCATTTCCTTCAACACTGCATTTTTCAGTTCACTGGGATTCGACACATACACTTTACCCTT
The DNA here is from genome assembly GCA_000966675.3 of Picea glauca. Classification (NCBI taxonomy): domain Eukaryota; kingdom Viridiplantae; phylum Streptophyta; class Pinopsida; order Pinales; family Pinaceae; genus Picea; species Picea glauca. Next base: position 6,356 of record JZKD02S2353222.1, on the reverse strand, counting down.
GTACACGAGAATTCTGTCTTCTTTTAGCTCATAATAATTAATTTTCTGCTGAAAATTACCTTGCTGTAATGCTTCTTTTATTTTCACAGAGTGCTGATCTAAATTTGCTGCTGCAATAATTTTGTCTTTCAGATCTGTCCTGTACATGCTGATGGTTGCAATATGCACTTCATGAGCTCTCCTGCTGAGTGCATCAACCACTTGATTTTCCTTGCCGTTTATATGCTTAATTTCGAAGTCATATCACTCAGAAATTCCAGCCATCTAGTTTGTTTGGCATTTAGTGTTGGCTGTCTAGACTCCAAACAAATGCTTCAAACCACAGTGGTCTTTCCTTAGCTCGAATTTCTTACCCATAAGGTAATGCCTCCACATTTTTAATGCATGTACAATCGTTGCTAACTCCAAGTCATGTGTAGCATAATTCCTCTCATGCTCTTTTAATTTTCTGGACTCAACATACCACATGGTCTCTTTGACTAAAAACTCCACCGAGTCCTTCCTTGCATTCATCGATACACAACAAAATCTTCGTTTGGATTTGCAATCTTCAAGATTGGTGCTCTTGTCAATATTCCCTTCAACTGTTGAAAACTCTCTTCATACTTGGAAGTCCATTCAAATTTCAGTCCCTTCTTTTGCAAAGTGATTGGACTTGCAATCTTTGAAAAAACTTTTATGAATCTTTGGTAATAATTGGCAAGACCCATGAATGATCTAACCTTTGTGACATTCTTTGGCATTGGCCATCCTCTAATGGCCTCTATCTTCTCAGGATCAACTTCTATTCCTGCTGTTGATATTATATGCCCCAAGTAGTGAATCTTTTTTTGATAAAAGATGCACTTACTTAGCTTAGCATACAATTTATGCTCTCTTAAAACTTGCAACACCATTCTTAAATGCTGCTCATGTTCCTCTTTTGATTTAGAATAGACAAGTATATCATCTAAAGAACACAATCACAAACTTGTGCAGGTACTCCCTGAACACTCCATTCATCAAACACATAAAGACTGCTGGGGCATTTGATAACCCAAATGACACTACTCTGAATTCATAATACCCATATCTTGTTTTGAATGTTGTCTCGCTGATGTCTTCTTACTTTATCCTTACTTGATGATAGCCTGATCTCAAGTCAATCTTCGAAAAGATTCTTGCACCTTTCAGCTGATCAAACAAATCATCAATTATGGGCAAATGATACTTATTCTTTATGGTAACCTTATTAAGTTGTTTGAAATCAATACACAACCTTAAGGTTCCATCCTTCTTCTTCACAAAAAGAACCGAGGCTCCCCAAGGTGACACACTTGGGTGTATATACTCCTTTTTTAACAACTCTTCAAGCTGCATCTGCAACTCCTTCAATTTTGGTGTACCCATTCTGTAAGGTGTCTTAGACACTAGGGCAGCTCCTAGCACCAAATCAATAGAGAAATCAATGTCTCTCTTTGGCGACAATCCTAGAATTTCTCTAAAAACATCTTCAAAATCCCTCAAGACCGGATGTTCTTCAATGCTCGCCACTTTGCCTTTCACTGCTTCCTCCATATGGGCTGCAAACATCTGACATCCCTTCATGAAGCTCTTCTTCAACTGCATAGTTGAAATCTCTCTAACAACTACATCTCTTGGAATGCCTTGAATTTTGCCTTGCTTCCCTTCCTCATCAAGGCACGTGATTGTCTTGTTGTAACACTCTAGGACAACATGATGCTCTTCCAACCAATCCATGCCAATTAGACAGTCATATGAACCCAACGGTATGATGTTTACATCTACCTTTGTGCTAAGTCCATTCATGTCTATCGAACAATCTCTAACCAACTCATTGATTTTCCTCTTAGCCCTCGTGGCTAACTGAACTAACCAAGATTTCTTATGCTTACTTCTTTGCAAGTAAAATCTTTCAACAATGTTAGCATTTATGTAACTATGGCTAGCTCCAGAATCAATCAAAATTGGTATGGGTTGGTTGTCAATCTTACCTTCCACTTCGATCATGGGGGATTGATACTCTGCTTGCTTGTTGTCCAAGGCTGCATAAATCCTTGGCATTCTTCTTCCCATGTCTTTCACTATTTCATCCTCCTGAATGTTGTGGACAATATTCATTCTTTCTCCTTTGTGAGAGCAATCCCTATATAAGTGATTTCTCTCACATCCCCAACATTGAACAGGATGCTACCTTGGCCTTTTCTCGAATGAATCTGCATTCTTTTGCTCATTTTGGGTTGCTTTACCTTGCTGATTTGCTTGGGAGTTATTTCTGAAAAAGGGTGCTGGCCTAAAACCTTTCTGCCTTTGATCCTTTTTCCCTTTCATCTTGTCATTCCAAGCTTTTTGGAAAATTGGCCTTCCTTTTCTTTGCTCATAAAGGTGCCTTGCTCTCCTTATGGTTTTCTCCGAAGTCTTGGGATTATCATATTGTATCTTGTTGCTATAGAAGGGGGGTAACCCACTTAGAAACCTTTGGATTTTAACCTTCTCATCCTTGATGAAGTCAACATACTTTAACAATGCAAAGAACTGCTTCTCATATTCCTCCATTGTCATGGTTCCCAAATTGAGTTCAAAGAACTCTTTCATCTTTCTCTCATAGTAATGCCCGGACAAATATTTCTCTTGGAAATATCCTTTGAACTGCCTCCAGGATATCCTCTTCTCATCGAGGTTCTTGGCTTGCTTAAGTTGATCCCACCACATGGCTGCCTTTCCTTCAAGTGGTAGGTGGCAATTCTAGCTTCTACCTGGGATGGGTAATCATGCAGCTAGAAATATTTATTCATTTCCAACAGGCAGGCCTCGACCTCTTCTCCTGTCCTGTGCTCACCATTGAAAGTATGTGGTTTGATTTTCTTGAGTTCACCTTGCAAGATGTCTGCCTCATGCCTTCTTCTTTGCCTCCGAACATGAGACACACTTGTGCTGCTTCCTGGTCTTGAACTTGCACAAGTTCTTCTAGTAGACTGCCTTGGAGAATGATGATGCCTGCTCATGCTTCTTGACTGCCTATCATTTCCATGATCATCCTTTTTACTATGGGATTTAGATGTTGANCCTTTTTTAACAACTCTTCAAGCTGCATCTGCAACTCCTTCAATTTTGGTGTACCCATTCTGTAAGGTGTCTTAGACACTAGGGCAGCTCCTAGCACCAAATCAATAGAGAAATCAATGTCTCTCTTTGGCGACAATCCTAGAATTTCTCTAAAAACATCTTCAAAATCCCTCAAGACCGGATGTTCTTCAATGCTCGCCACTTTGCCTTTCACTGCTTCCTCCATATGGGCTGCAAACATCTGACATCCCTTCATGAAGCTCTTCTTCAACTGCATAGTTGAAATCTCTCTAACAACTACATCTCTTGGAATGCCTTGAATTTTGCCTTGCTTCCCTTCCTCATCAAGGCACGTGATTGTCTTGTTGTAACACTCTAGGACAACATGATGCTCTTCCAACCAATCCATGCCAATTAGACAGTCATATGAACCCAACGGTATGATGTTTACATCTACCTTTGTGCTAAGTCCATTCATGTCTATCGAACAATCTCTAACCAACTCATTGATTTTCCTCTTAGCCCTCGTGGCTAACTGAACTAACCAAGATTTCTTATGCTTACTTCTTTGCAAGTAAAATCTTTCAACAATGTTAGCATTTATGTAACTATGGCTAGCTCCAGAATCAATCAAAATTGGTATGGGTTGGTTGTCAATCTTACCTTCCACTTCGATCATGGGGGATTGATACTCTGCTTGCTTGTTGTCCAAGGCTGCATAAATCCTTGGCATTCTTCTTCCCATGTCTTTCACTATTTCATCCTCCTGAATGTTGTGGACAATATTCATTCTTTCTCCTTTGTGAGAGCAATCCCTATATAAGTGATTTCTCTCACATCCCCAACATTGAACAGGATGCTACCTTGGCCTTTTCTCGAATGAATCTGCATTCTTTTGCTCATTTTGGGTTGCTTTACCTTGCTGATTTGCTTGGGAGTTATTTCTGAAAAAGGGTGCTGGCCTAAAACCTTTCTGCCTTTGATCCTTTTTCCCTTTCATCTTGTCATTCCAAGCTTTTTGGAAAATTGGCCTTCCTTTTCTTTGCTCATAAAGGTGCCTTGCTCTCCTTATGGTTTTCTCCGAAGTCTTGGGATTATCATATTGTATCTTGTTGCTATAGAAGGGGGGTAACCCACTTAGAAACCTTTGGATTTTAACCTTCTCATCCTTGATGAAGTCAACATACTTTAACAATGCAAAGAACTGCTTCTCATATTCCTCCATTGTCATGGTTCCCAAATTGAGTTCAAAGAACTCTTTCATCTTTCTCTCATAGTAATGCCCGGACAAATATTTCTCTTGGAAATATCCTTTGAACTGCCTCCATGATATTCTCTTCTCATTGAAGTTCTTGGCTTGCTTAAGTTGATCCCACCACATGGCTGCCTTTCCTTCAAGTGGTAGGTGGCAATTCTAGATTCTACCTGGGATGGGTAATCATGCAACTAGAAATATTTATTCATTTCCAACAGGCAGGCCTCGACCTCTTCTCCTGTCCTGTGCTGACCATTGAAAGTAGGTGGCTTGATTTTCCCGAGTTCACCTTGCAAGATGTCTGCCTTAGGCCTTCTTTTTTGCCTCCGAACATGAGACACACTTGTGCTGCTTCCTGGTCTTGAACTTGCACGAGTTCTTCTAGTAGACTACCTTGGAGAATGATGACGCCTGCTCATGCTTCTTGACTGCCTATCATTTCCATGATCATCCCTTTTACTATGGGATCTAGATGTTGATACTTGTCTAGCACTAGCTGCTTGCTTGGTGCCAGAATCCTTGTTGACTTGCTTATACAACATGTTCAAGCTCTGAATTATCTCTTTTTGAGCCTTCATAATCCTTTCATTATCAGTTTTGTATCTCTGCACTTCCCTATGCAGAGTTATCATAGTGATAGGCTCTTGCCTATCTCTTCTTCCATTTGACTATGTCTCAACATTCCCCATGCTAACATGCAGACCTCTGATCTCTTCCTCATGGTTGTAAGATCCTTGAGCATCTTCCATGACTCCAGTCCTCATTTAAGAATTAAAGTTTCTTTTTTTACCTCTAATTCTGCAAGAAATGTGCATATAATAATTATTGTTAGAAATATGCATAGCATAAAACATTTCATCATATACAATATAGATTATTTCTTCATCAATTTATGAAGGACATATTGCACCAGTTCAAATTTTGATTTGCTTGATGCATTCCTCCCCGAAACAGCTTCCCAACGATTGTACTCGTGCCTCAATCTGAATTATGAGTGAAAAGTTACAACAACTACATGTTGCAATTCCACTCTTTTTACTGCTACATAAATCCATTTATTAATTTCTGAGAAATTTGATTGCCCAAATCAAAATTCTGGATTGACATATGTCTTCTACTCAAGACCTTTCCAATGACTTTGTTTGCTCAAATTCGAGCTCCGAGCTGAAAGTTATGGTCTGGAGAAGTTTAGGCTGTTTTATTCGATTTACTCATGTATGCTACAAGTGTTTTATTTCTCTTCCTGCACGTTTTCAGGTACCCAAAACCAAAATTTGATACCACTTCTAACTTCTATGGGTCATAAGCTTTCCATCGACTGCTCCTGTGCCCCAAATGGACTTCTGAGCATAGAGTTATGCCCTCTGTAAGTAACACGGGTGCCAAAATTTTACCCTCACTGTTTTGGCTGTAACTTTCTCATACGAGCTCTGTTTCACGAACCGTTTAGCTCGTTGGATAGCTCTCTTCAAGTTTTTTTATTGGATTTACTCATGTATGCTACAAATGTCTTATTTCTCTTATTGCACATTTTCAGGTACCCATAACCAAAATTTGACTCCACCGCTAGCTTCTATGGGTCATAAGCTTTCCATCGACTAATCCTGTGCCCCAAATGGACTTCTAAGCATAGAGTTATGCCCTCTGTAAGTAATACTAGTGCCAAAATTTTACCCTCACTGTTTTGGCTGTAACTTTCTCATACGAGCTCTGTTTTGCGAACCGTTTAGCTCGTTGGATAGCTCTCTTCGAATTCTTTTATTTGAGTCGCAGAGACAAAGTGTACCTTTGTACACTTGGTATACTCTGTTGTCGTGGGTTTTGACTTGCTAAAAATGTCATTTAGGGCCTCAAAAATGCCCCGCAAGTTAATGACCTTCAAAAATATGAAAATTTCGGAAAATTTCACACAAAATTCACTATTTTATTACTGTAACAATTCTTTAAATATCAATCGTTGATCTCAAATCATGATACACAACAACCGTTGATCTGACCTTGTCGGCCATCGATGATTGGTATCATCCTTTAGATA
>JZKD02S2353211.1:9033-22084 GCA_000966675.3 Picea glauca | reverse complement strand
TTAGGCTGTATATGCAACGTCCCAGCTCAATAGTGCAACGTCCAAGGTCTAGGAGGTGCCAAAGGGTGTCAAGAAGCATGCCAAGTCATCATATGACCCAATGCTCATCATCGGGGGTGCAACGACCTCCATACAATGTGCAATGTCCTCCATGAAGTGTGGGAGAAACATCAAAACGTCCTCCAAAGGACCATCTCAAGGGGTGCATCATCATCAAGCAAGGGCTCAAAGAATCAAGTGAGACCAACTGTTATGGATACAAGAGTCATTAGAATCATAAAAAGTAAGTCACAATTTAATACAAAAGCCACATAAGCAATTCACATTAGGTATCTTCTTCAAACTTCACACTAGCTTAAGACTTTCTGCAATATGCCAAGTTTAGGTATGGGAGGACCATCACAAGACTCTATTAGGTGTGCCAATACCCAAGTAGAGTAGTTCCTAAGAAAACCATCAAAGTGTAAGTATGAGTAAATGGTATGACATGGGGTTTACTTCATGGTCATGGTGTCATTAACATGCAAAGCCATGTGTGAGGTTCATCTCCATGAGCACCTTTATAGAGGGAGTGCTTGGTGCATTGAGTTACCCTTTCCTCGACATTGTTTCTTTCCACCCCTATCTTGCCTTTTGATATTCATTAATTGCTTTGCAAGACCCTTTTTAGGTTTATGCATTTATTACATCGTGATTCAATTAAGTCCTTTCCTTTTGATATGCATTCAATGCATTAGGACTTGTGGTGATGGCCTTGTTACTCCCTTTCTCACCTATGGGTAACTAGAGGAGATCATGTATCATGGCCCACAAGGAAGACAGTGATCCCGATGATGATGATGATCATTATTCTCCACTGATAGCAGCCCCTCAAATGCCTCCTCCCTCATGATTGCACAACTCAGTCCATTTCACTTGATCAACATGGTTCATCCAAGGACGATGACCTGACACACATGAGGTACTCTTAGTCATTGTTTCATATAAAGTGTCATATTTAATGCACTAGGAATTTCGATGAGGATCATGGGTTGAAGTCAGATAATGGATCATGATTGCTCGGAAGTTATGGTTTTTGTCTTGTTTCACCTTGGTGGCCATCTTATGTGCTCTAGTCCAGTGTTGTCACTCTTGGGGAAAGGGGTACTACTGGGGGCCTTTATAGGGGTAACGTACCACTCCCTTCCATAATTAACACTTTTCATCCTGGGGCCTTCTGCAATGTACTTATCTTCTGAAATGGCTGTTACGTGTACACCGAAAGGGCATGTGCCTTCAACCTCCTATGAAAAGAAGGGCTGGAATGTCGAGGTTGATGCAACTGCTAAAGAATAAAAAAGAAAGCATGTTAAAAAAGAAAGAATAATGGGATATAGATGACCAATTCAAAAGCCAGAGGTTGGCTTGAGCTCTATCCCCTTGCTATGAGGCGATCACCCCTAGTCCTAATGCAATGAATGCATATCAATTAAAAGGACTTTATCTCAACAAGAAAAATAATGAATGCTTGAAACCTGAAAAGGGGACTTGCAAAGCAATAAAAGAATATCAAAAGGCAAGAAGGGGTTTGGAATACACACACTGTCGAGGAAAGGGTACCTCAAGCAGCAAGCGCTCCCTCTATAAAGGCGCTCATGGAGATGAAACCCCACATGTACTTGCATATCAATGACACCGTGACCTCATTCACTTATACTTACACTTTGAAGGGTTTCTCAGGAACTTCTCCTCTACTTGGGTATTGGCACACCTATAGGGTCTTATGATGTTCCTCCCATACCTAAACTTGGAAAATTGCACAAGGTCTTAAGCTAGTGTGAAGTTTGAAGAAGATACCTGGGTGAATTGCTTACAAGACTATTGTATTAAGTATTGGCTTACTTTGTATGATCCTAATGACTATGGTATCTTGTGATGGTTGGTCTCACCTAACTTTGTTGACCTTGTTTGATCTTGATGCACTCTTGAAATGGTTATTGGAGGACGTTTTCATGATGATACTCAGGACGTTGAGCCTTATTTGGAGGACGTTGCACACTTTATACAGAGCGTTGCACCTTTTGATGATTATACATACCTTGGGTGACCTCCCCACACCTCCTAGACCTTAGACGTTGGACAGATGAGCCTGGACGTTGCATATACAACATGATGTACCATTAAGAGGGTAGGAAACCCCACAAGCTGGACAGAGCGCCCCTGAGCATATTAGGGTTTGATTGGATGATGTTTCTCTTGGAGATGATGTCACACCTCTTAGGAGAGGTCATGGAACCCTCTTCACCTATGACATCACATCCTAGCCCTTAGACGTTGCATTTATGATGATGACGTCATTCTTGATGCTTTATGAGCTGACCTAGCATGGGAGCATCCTTCTTGATGATAAGTTGGCACTTGGCGATGATGGGACATGATCATTGGGGTGATGAGACGTGACCTTTGATGATGCTTGGACCTTTTCATGGAGGGACGTGGCCTTTGGAGGCACCTTTTCACCTTTAGAGAATGGCGTCATGGTCTTTGGAGGATTCTACACCCACACCTGTCACCTTTTGAGGGGACCTTTTGATGTATTATCATTGTATCTTTATGTTTGAGGCTATTTTGGGGGTCGATCATGACCTATCCACCTTGTATCATGGATGTTTTATTGTTTTAGGGGCTTTGAGGGTTTATAGCGCTAGGGTTGCCTCATATAAGAAGGCTAGCGCTCCTCATTTGTCAAATCACAACCCACACTTATGGAGAATTATCATTACTTGTCTTCTTTTTCTCTCTTTTCATCATGGAGTACTTATGCGCACCTTTGGAAGAATAATCTAGTGGATTTTTTTTCTTGTTTTGGTGGATGTTTCATGAAACTAGGGTTGTCTCATGCATAGTGACTTGATCTAGTAAGTGGTCTTTTCCAAGTATTTATGTTTTCTTCATGGTATTTAAGTGAATGCTCTATCAAAGTGGCGATAAGTTGCATGTTATCTTGTTTCCTTGGATAATTTTTTCTAGAAACCCTAGGGAAGGATTGTAATTGGTCATCCCCTTCCCTTGTTTTATCCATCTTAATTTTGTTGAAGCATGCAAGATCAAGATTAGGGATCGTGAGTGGATATCCCCCTAACCTTGTCTTTGAGGTTGAAATCTAGGGTTTATGAGGGGATAAACTCTAGGGTTTGACCTAGTTCCACTTGATCTTGTGCTAAACGCTCTAAAAGAAGTAGGACAACACCTAGGGTTTATGAGTGGATAAACTCTAGGGTTTGTTTTCCTCGAAGGTTTGATCTAAGCTTATGATTGGATAACACTAGGGTTTAATCTTCAAGTCTTCCTTTGCTTTTAGCATCCTTCAAGTTGTTGCATTGACTCCATATGCCCAAGGATTTAAAGAAGGCACTAATCTTTCTCATGCTACAAGCCTACAAGTGATTACAAACCTTAGTTTAGCTTCTCTCTACCAAACGACTTGGTGTTAGCTTAGGGTTTACATTTTTCATCACTTTCTAGCCTAACATTTTGCATCTTAGCTTAGATTGTCATTCATCATTTTCTGCATTAATTGTTGATGTTTTGTAGTTGTGGGAGGAACTTTCCCTCCTAGATGACCTTTCTTAGATGCAAAGAAGATTTCGGAAGTAAGAGATCCATTGAACAGATGTGAAAATACCCTTGAAGAGAAGTTGGCCCAGAAGAATAAAGAATATTGAAGTGGCACCTTTCCAGAGGAGAAGTCAGACCGACCAAGTGGTCAAGAAGACTATAAATAGGAGGTGCCTTGGCTCATTTGTTTACTCACTCACACTCTCTCATCTACAAAGAAGCACGGTGCGAGTTTTGAGAAGGTGATGCAGCTGCTGCAGTGACAAAGTTTCTTCTTGTTCAATCTTTCTGGTATCTGTATCTTGTGCGCTACTCTTGGTAGTGGTGCGCTATCTTGGCATTGTGCTGCTGCTGCGATTGTGGTGGTATTTTTGGTTGAGCTAGGCTTTGAGCTAGGGTTTATTTGTTTGGACTTGCTTTGTGAACGAAAACTATCTAAGAAAGGTTGTTGGGTTTTCCCCCCATTTGGGGTTTTCCCAGGATAAATCTCTTGTGTTCTTTTTGTCTCTTGTTTATGTTGCTACTGCTTAGTACATGATATATATATATGTTAATGGTAATGAAGTAAAAGAACACTAGTAACTCTAATGCTCTGTAAATAAGGAAAATCTAACATGGTTTCAAAGCTGGTTACCTTTAGAACAATTTGACCACTGGAAGGAAGATCGCTATAGCAGCACCTTGCAGYTGCAATACTTTGTCAAGCTCRTTGAGCACTATCCCAAGGACGTTGGGGATAATTCCTTCACAAAGCAGTGCGCCCTAAACTAGCGCACCCCTTGAAACCCTCAAYGTGTAGTTTGGTGAAGTTTGAAAAATCGAGATTTTTTAGTGCTAGGGTTTCTACGAGCGAAAAATGTCAACYAACATGAGARTTGAAGATATATTGGATGGAGTAGATAACTTAAGATCCTGGAAGCACATAGTTCTCCTCATTCTAGAAGAGAATGAGTTATTGGATCATATCAAGCARATGCTTCCAGAACTAGAAGAAGAAGACGCCAAAGCAAAGTTCAGGAAGAATGAAGTCAAGGCCAAGAGGATCTTGACAGACTCAATAAAGGATCATCTGATACCTAATGTATCAGAACYGAAGACACCAAAGGAAATGTTTGATGCCCTAACCAAACTTTATGAAAGTAAGAATACCAGTTGAAAGCTTACTCTAAGGCATCAACTTAGAAACGTGACAACGAACAAGMYATAAACAWTAGCCAACTATTTCATGAGGATCTCACAGATCAAGGACCTGTTAGCATCCATTGGAGATCTAGTAGAAGACGYTGAACTCGTGACTACTACACTCAATGGATTTCCCTCCTCTTGGGATCCATTTGTTCAAGGGATTTGCGCTAGAAGCAAATTGCCCAAGTTCAACAAGCTATGGGTAGACTGCATCCAAGAGGAATCCAAGTTGATATCCAAATCATAGAAGACTAATGATGATGAAAGTCAAGCACTTGCCGCCCAAGTGAAGAAGAGAAAGGAAAGGAAAGAAGGTAGCCCGAAGAAGCCTAAGAAACCACGCCACAGGAAGGATGCGTCAAATATCGGATGCTACAACTGCAAGGAGATGGGACATTATGCTGCACAATGTCCTCTTAAACATGAAAAGAGAAAGAAGAATCACCATGCACATGTAGCAGATGTTGAAGAGCAGAAGTCAAAGGATTAAGAGTATGTCCTTTAGCCAGTAGTGCTTCCAAGCACATGACCGAGGAAACTATAGAAGACAACTCGAGGGGGACAACAACAACTAAACTCCAGGTTTGCATATCAGGTTTGATATTTTTATATTGCTACAGTTTAAGTAAGTGTTGTAACTAGAATAATAGTCTTTAAATTCTATTATTGCTATCACCATTGCTAGTTTAGTAAACACTTGATTATAGTTGGTACGACTACCATTAGGTGAATGCTCATATTAATAATGCACTTGTTTACAAGATAAATTGATCTCCTCTAGGAGATGTTCTTGGTTGTTGACCTTGTTTCAGGCAAGTTATCATGTAAATTCCATGGAAGTTACCATGGAGATGTTGTTGTTCTTGTTTCTTGTTCCGGGTAGGTCACAAGTAATAGCTTTGAGAAGGAGCTATAATAACAGTTGCAGGAGGCAACCATTTAGATGACCTCTAGCTAAAGACATGGAGAAAACTATCCAAACATAGATTTGTGCACATCCATGTAATGAAGGAGAAGAGGACGAAGTTAGAACCTTCTGGCAAGAAGGATACCTTTGCAGATACAGAGTATCTCATATGGAGATCGATTCAGTTGATCACTCTTCAGTTCACCAGGAAGAGTCAGTAGAGCCAGAAGGGCCTACCTAGAATCATTACAGTAACCAGGAAAAGACCAGCATGGACTCGTGAAGGGGGATACAAATATATGGCATTGATGAGCCATACCATGAGGAGGAACAGATGGCTCCACTAGTGGTGAGGCAGGAGGCCCCACCAAGTACCAGTTCATAAGGAGTTAGAGTTTAGAGGGAGTCATCCCTCAGGATCCAGTAGGGAGGAGCAGCCTCCCTAGGATAGTTCATAGGAGCATGCAGACTCAGAGTGAGCCTGATCTCAGAGAGAGTCAGTTGCTTAGAGTCTTTCATTCATAAAGTATTCCTCCTTAGATTCAGATGGGAGATAGAGACGTCTTCCAGGACTGACAGACAAGAAGCTAGATCGAAGCTTCAGAGGCTTCGAGGAGATATGAGACCTCCTAGGAGGATTCCCTTGTTTCAGTGATATAGGAGGAAGCCAGTCAGAAGGACTAGGATATGGATTCTTGCCTTGGTTCCGAGACCAGAAGGGAAGTCAATAGTGACTTCCAAGTTGATCTACAAGATCAAGCATGCTGCAAATGGCAACATAGAGATGTACAAAGCTTGATTTGTGGCCTGAGGATTCTTCTAGCAAGAGGGAGAAGATTATGACGAGACACTTGCTCCAGTAGCCAGAAGAAGTGTACATAGAGCAACCACAAGATACATGAGAAGGAGTCTCATGTCTGCAAATTGAAGAAGGCTTTGTACGGGCCTGAGCAGGCACCCAGGGCATGATATGCTAGATCAGATAGTTATTTGATGAGCTTCGGGATGGTTGTCCATTGATCCTACATGTGGATGACTTGTTTCTAACAAGAGATGAGAAGCTCATAGTTGGGTTTCTAACAAGAGATGAGAAGCTCATAGTTGGGTGCAAGAGGGAGCTCGCTTCAGAGTTCAAGATGAAGGATCTAGGCCTGATACATTACTTCTTGGGATTGGAGATGTGGCATAGATCAGATGATTTTCCTTAGCCAAGGAAAATATACTGTTAAGATCTTGCAAAGATTTGGGATGATGGACTGCAAGTCGATGGCCACACCCATGACGATAAGTCTGAAGCTATCGAGTGATTCATCTTCAGATTTGGTGGATCCCACGATGTACAGACAGTTGATTGGATCCTTGATGTACTTGGTTAACACCAGGCTGGACATATGCTTTGTAGTGAATTCCTTGAGTCAGTACATGGTTGAACCTAGACATGCACATTGGATGGCAACAAAACATATGTTGAGGTACCTATGTGGTACAATTGGATATGGATTGAGATATGTCTCGGGTGGAGATGTGAAGCTGCAGGGATATACAGACTTTGACTGGGCAGTGGATCGGAAGAGTACTTTCGGATGCTGCTTCAGTTTGGGATTAGGTATGATCTCATTGTTGAGTAGGAAGCAGACATCAGTGGCACTCAGTACAACAGAGGCAGAGTAGATCGTAGCCAGTGTGGCAAACCATGAAGTAGTGCGGCTTTGAAAGTTTCTTGCAAGACTTCATTTGAGACATGATGCAGAAGGGAGCAGTGAAGCTCCAGTACACATCCACATATGAGCAGATTGTAGACATTCTCACCAAGCTTCTGTTCAAGGCGATGGACAGAGGAATAGCATCGGGTAGACATTCTCCCAGTTTGGTCATGCTGATTTGACCAAGGGAGAATGATACACTCACTCACAGGATTAGTCATGCTGATTTGACCAAGGGAGAATGATACACTCACTCACAGGATTAGTCATGCTGACTTGGCTAGTGGTGAATGGCCCAGGCGTAGTCTTTCTCCTATTAGTCATGTCAATTTGATCAGGAGTGAAAAAGACTCGAGGTGCTCTAGAGACAAGCTTGGCGTGATATAGAATGTCCACCCTTGTTGAGAGGGACGTGTGTTGTTTTCTTCTCATGTCGGCTAATCCCTCTGGCTAAGGGTTCCCTAGATCAGTCATGTGAGGTGATTGAGGGGGTAATGCACTGTCGGACCCGACGAGAGAAGAAACATCACACGCATAATCGTGAAGACTATGGGAGTAGCTTCATGCTACTGGATGAGACTATAGCTATGGCTGATGGGAGAATGTCTACCCGATGCTATTCATCTGTCCATTGCCTTGAACAAAAGCTTGGTGAGAATGTCTGCAATTTGCTCAAGTCGGCTAACCCCTCTGGCCAAGGGTTCCCTAGATCAGTCATGTGAGGTGATTGAGGGGGTAATGCATTGTCGGACTTGATGAGAGAAGAAACATCACACGCATAGTCGTGAGGACTATGGGAGTAGCTTTGTGCTACTGGATGAGACTATAACTATGGTTGATGGCATTGTAGTAGCTGTGTGCTACTCGCTGATTGCTGCATAGTTATAGAGACATCAACTATGACTATGGCTGATGGCATTGTAGTCGTTGTGTGCTACTCGCTGATTGCTGCATAGTTGTAGAGACTATGACTATGGCTGATGGCATTGTAGTAGCTGTGTGTTACTCGCTAATTGCTACATAGTTATAGAGGCCATGATTATGGTTGATGGCATTGTAGTAGCTGTGTGTTACTAGCTGATTGCTGCATAGTTATAGAGGCCATGACTATGGCTGATGGCATTGTAGTAGTTGTGTGCTACTAGCTGGTTGTTGCATAGTCATGAGGATTGCAGACTATGATTATGGCTGATGACATGGTAGTAGCTGTGTGCTACTAGTTGATTGCTGCATAATCATTGAGACTGTTGGACTGCATGGTGGTAGCTTGTGTAGCTATCAGTTGATTGTAGGAGAGAGACATTGTGTCTTTGGATAGTAGGTGTGTGATACTTGGAGTGGTTGTGTACCACTTGATAGTAGTTACGTACTATTATGGATCGACATAGTCGTGTTCTACTGGATGGCATTGTAGTAGCTGTGCGCTACTAGCTGATTGCCATGGAGACTACCGATTCACATTGGAAGTAGCTATGTGCTACTTGATTGCAGAGACTGTGACAGATAATTCGAGCTACTGATGGCATTGTAGTAGCTGTGTGCTACTAGTTGATTGTAGAGTAGTTAGTGGACTACTAGATGAAGATATCATGAAAGATACCTCCCTAGCTAAGAGGGAGTGTTGATGTTTGGTAGCTATAGGAGGAACTTTCCCTCCTAGATGACCTTTCTTAGATGCAAAGAAGATTTCAGAAGCAAGAGATCCATTAGACAGATGTGAAAATACCCCAAAAGAGAAGTCGACCCAGAAGAATAAAGAATATTTAAGTGTCACCTTTCCAGAGGAGAAGTCGACCCAGTCAAGTGGTCAGGAAGACTATAAACAGGAGGCGCCTTGGCTCATTTGTTCACTCACTCACACTCTCTCATCTACATGTGTGTGGGGGGGGGGGATCATAATAAATCTCGGTGGACATCAAGAAATTTGTTTCGATTGGGGTTTAGGAGAAGCAACGAATAACCAAGCTGAAGCGCTTGCTCTTTATCAAGGACTTAAGCTCCCAAACTCAAGGAAAATTAGGAACTTGGTAGTCATTGGAGATTTTGTAATCATCATAAGTTATATGCACAACTCCTCCACTTTGTCTAACTATAAATTGGGAAGGCTCATCTCTAGAATTCAATCAAAGGTAAGGCGGCTTGATTTGATTGAGTTTTTCCATGTCTTAAGAGCTTGAAATCATCAAGCTGATCATTTAGCTAATGAGGCCTCTCGCATGGATGTTGGGAAACTTAGGCTAAAAGGTGGGATAATTTCTTCATTTATCCCTTAAATTCAGTTTATGATGTTTAACCCAAAGTATGCCAAGCACTCTACATTCATGGCCAAATGGCATGACGAATTTAAGATGGAAGGACCAAACATAATGTGGCTTAATTCCTTGGTACACTCAAACACTTTGAACTTGAAAGCAGAGCAATAGAGTAGAGTTAGTTGTTCATTTTCATGTTCTCTTTACCATTTAGTTCATGCCTTTCTTTAAGAACTAGTTTTGTACTGAACTTTATGGACAAAAGTTGTTTTTGGATTTCATGATTATTATTATTATGTAGGGTTATGGGATGAGAGTGTGGACCTATCTTGCCACATGTTCTCACCTTTTAGCAGGTGTATGCAGATTATGGAGTTCTCAAGCACTCTTTTGGAGAGTCAAGGATCAATATCATGTTTGAGCCAGTTGTTACCGCATATGATGCATGAGGATCAATATCATGTTTGATGACCTTGTTCATCATGCTAAATTATGGAGGGTCTTTGGCTTGATAGCCATTAGTTCTAGTTCTTGATGTCTATTCTCTCATTGAACATCATCTTTTGATGCATCATCACATATATTGAGGTAGGGTGGCACATGTGGCTCGTTGTCACCCTTTTGTAGCCTTCATCTACATAGTTTCATGCATATTTGTAAACTTGAGGGGACATCTCACATCTCCCTAGGCATAGGCACATATTTGGAGGCATGCCACATTACCGGGATCTAGAGTGGGATGAGTGCCTTGCATTCTTGGCTTACATGTGATGTTACATTGTTGTATTACATGGGTTTAGAGATTTGGTTGATGGAGTGCTTGGCCTATTGCTTGTTGATTTGACACTTGGTTGCATTCACACATGCCCTAGCACACATGTTTTAAGGAGCTCTCGATCTTTGTTGAACATATTTCCAAAGCACTCTGCCTTTGACCTTTGTTTGAGGTGGTTTGATGGTGTTACAATGGTTTCAGGTCACTTTGTACATGGTTTTGGGTCTTTATGCTTATTTTGGAGGAGTGTTCCACCTTTCATTCAAAGTTCCCTAGAATGCTCCACCTTGGGGCCTTGATTTGAGTTTAGGTGTACTTCTCGAGGAGCACTCCACTTTGATGGCACATTTACTTAGAGCGCCCCACTTTCATTGCCTTGCTTAGAGGAGATATGGTGGCTATGCATGTGGATCTATGTTCTTTGCATGTTTTTTGAGGGTGCCCACCCTTGAGGAAGTTGTTATAACAACCATTGGGCCTTTATTGCACATCTATCCATGAAATCCATCTTTTGGAGAGATAGTTGTTTCATTGGAGAGAGCGCCCTTGCTCATTTTGCTATTATTAGCATGTTTTTGGTATATTGAGGTAGTTGACTCCCTCACCAAGTGGAGCACTCCCTTGATTTGTTGCTCATTGGCACATTTTGAGAGGATACTTGATGAACGCTCTAGAGGAGATCGTGGCACATTTTGAGAGGATGCATATGACTTAGTCAAACAAGCCTGATCTTAGTAGTTGTTTTACTTGAGGAGAGGACGAGTGGCACCCCTACTTATTTGTCCTTATATTCTATTATGTATTTTTGACTTGTCTTTTGGATGTTGTTAGGAGATGCATTATTTTTATTGATCTCGGAGAGATCATGGATCTAGTACTAGTTTATTATTATTTTATTGTAGAGGGTTTTGAGCTAGATCTCTACATAAAGAGAAGCTCCCTCATTGTATTGGTTGTTGAAAGTTTGGAGAAAAACTCTTGGGCTAGCTTTGAAGTTCTTGTGATAGCAATAAAGTTATGGGGTTATTTTGCATGTGATGTTTTTCATATTCATACACATTGTTGTTCTTATGGTTGCTAAAAAATGATTTTAAGTTCTGTTGCAAAGCACTTTGCATTAAAGACTTTTTGGCCATTGGGGAAGAGCTTTGATTGAGGTGTTCCCTATTCATTTATCTTGCTTTTTTTGCTGTTAAATTATGTTTACTTGTTGCTGTCATTTCATTGAAAGAAAGGGTAGAATTGTGGTTTAAACTTTATAGTAAAAACACACCTTTGTAAGCATGTCTTTGTAAAGAGGAGCACCTTTGGAAGGGTCCTCGTAGTATTTTTCTGCAATCTGGAACAGCTATCATTGTGTGATCTTAGCATGTTGTAACAACACTATTACACATTCTCATTTCATGTAAATTGAACCCTCTAAATCCCCCTTGACTCCATTTGACCTAATTTGAATGTATGGCACTAGTCTACCCTTTCAACAACCCAATAAATATAACATAAAGTCATTCTTATTTCTGTTTTACTAAATCTGCAATTTACATTGAGCCTTAGGGACAGATTTAGTAATCCTAGCTTTAGGGATAGCCCCCTTGTGCTAGAGGAGAGCTGGCCTAAAGAGAGGGAAAGCACTATTGTGGTGACATTGGATCGCCCTTCTTAGTTGCCTCTAAGGCTTCACACCCATTATTAGAGCTTTATAACTTAAGTGCAACTTTGGGAAGTAACACGGACCAACTCCAGATGGGTTTAGAGCAGAATATTGGACTACCCCCTAGATCTAAGTGAGTAGCAAGGGTTCTATGCATAGTTTCTTTCCTTCGACCTTGGATGGTAGGAGTGTATTGCTTCCTTGCACGTATGCCTCGTAGGATTGTACAATTGGATCACCTCATGGTGCTTGATGACTCCGACAACGAGCTGATACCTTGGTTCCCCTACCCCCACCCACCCCTCCTCCCCTTGCCCCTGGACATTAGGATCAAGAGGCCTTGACATCATCTTCTTTTTTCTCTCTTGCTCAGCATAGAGTTTTCCGGATTTCCAATCTCTGACTCGCCCATTGTGTCACTACCCTTGTACAATTGTTTTATTGGCTAGAGTTAGAGTTAGCAATTAGCTTAGCTAGACAATTATTTATGCTGCACTCTTTTTGCTTTCTTTCTCTTGCTTTCAGCATTTTATAGGAGTTGCTTTTGCACTCCTGCATTGTATTCAAACTGGATGTATCCTTTTGTCCCATTGACGTACTTTTGTGGTCATTTGTTGGACATTAAATTTTATCTTATCTTAATCAATGCTTATGCACTTAGACATACACAAAATATCATCAAAAACCTCTACATGTATTTTCAAAAGGCATATCTTTTTGCTTGTTGAAACCTTGGCCTTGGGTTTTCCATGTTTAAAATATATGGCCTAGTTATTATATTACAAAACTGGAAAATAAATAAGGAAAAAGTGGCAGTGCATGTGCTTTTTAGGGATAATTCAAGGCCACTTGCCAGAACATTTGAAGTAATGTTGATTAAGTTGGAATATGCAGGGATTTGAACTAGCTAGATTCTATAATGTTTAGGAGCTTTGGATAGTAACTTCTGGTTTCTGTAAGGTGATAAGGAGTGTTACCTGC
>JZKD02S2353210.1:382439-394679 GCA_000966675.3 Picea glauca | reverse complement strand
TTGTATATCGATAATAATAAAATAATTATATTGTTGGTTGTAGACAGACATAGTCAAAGTAATGGGAGCTAAGTTTCCACAAGAGAATCAGAGGGCCTAAGAGGGGGTCCAAGGGCGAAATAGCCATGTCTATTCATTCAAACCCACTTCCTAAAATTATGATTTTGTATTAAACCTTCTAATTTCCTCTTGAATGGGTGTGAAAAGTCACTTCACGTAGTTATTGAGAGCATGGGTTGAGTAAAAGAAAGCATGAGGGAAGTGTGAGAGTCAAGTAAATCCTTTTGGGGAAGAGTGAGAGTCAAACACGCATGGGAAGAGAAGGAAATTCGTAAGGGAAAGAGAGCATTTTTTTCAACCAATTGTTTGGGACAAGAAGGGAGAGTAGAGTGTTGGAGATTGGAGGAAGACATAGTTGGCATGTGTGGTAGTTTTTTGAAGCTGCAAATGCATGAATAAGTAGGATGTTATGTATGTAGAGTGAAATTTATGGTTAATATTTTTCTATAGGGAAGTGGCTTGTTGTTGTGATTTTTCCTGTTACAGCTGATATCCCTAGAGTTCCAAACAAGAGGGAGTCATAGAAAATATGTGATGGAGCCATAGAGAGAAGTGGGAATACCTGAGGGACTATGTGCAGTGAAGGAGGATCCCATTCCTTGGATTGTTTAGGTTGAGGGGAAGAAAGATGGAGGATTGGGATAGCTGTAGAAAAATTAGCTTGTTGTGGGTTGTATTGGGTTGTGAGTGGATAATGGAGATGTAATGTCCCCTATCTGATATGAGGGACATTACGGTGCGAAATAATCACAAATTACTAAATTTTTGTTAACCAATTCAATTCATTTACAAATAACTAATTTCCTGTAGCTTTCAACTACGAATTAAAACATATTTAGCCATTGTCTCTGACCATAAAATAGATGCATATACAACATGATAAACACACACTTGAATGAAATAAATAGTTCATTACAAAAACACATTTATCATTCTCATTACAAAGATCATGGACAATAATTTAGCTCATAAATACAAGACAAAAAATAGATAAACAGTTATCTTTTAACAATGGTTGTGCAGCTAGTTTCTTGGGACGAATTTGATACACCAAACCATATAATTAATGCTCCAAATATTAACAAAAAATCACCCCTGAGTTGAGGCTAACAATCCACAAAAGAGGGTGGTCTCTCACTGTACATTCACAACTCAGAAAAACTCACAACCCATTGATATCTTCCTATAACTAACCTGATTTTCCACCATCTCTCTTCCTCTTGACCTACCCAACCCAATGAATGTACCCCTTCACTTATCTCAGTCCGTTGGGCATCCCATTCATTTATCAGGGTCTCTCTGACACAAGTAACCAGGAATATCTTATTTGAGAACTCAATGGAACTTGCTTCTAGGGAAAATACCAACAAACCAACAACAAACACTTGTTGTTACAGTGAAACTCGCCCAAGAATTGACTCTTCAGGCCCGACAACCTGGCTCTTCATTTTTCTAGCCCAAATTCACTCCAAATACACTCCAACATTCTCTAGAATTTTCTTTCCATGGATGCATCATCTCCAAGCTCTCTTTTCTTCTCTCTACTTGCTCCCTATGAAAAAAAACTCAATGTGTTTGAAACTATTGTCCCAACCCATACAAATTTCCTTTGGCTTTCCTTTCTTGACTCACACTATTCCCCAACATGATTGTACTCAACCCCCATGTTCCCAATAACTTTCGGATTTGACCACCCACCCACCCACCCACCCTCTTACATGTATTCAATGATTGTCTTTGGGAAAACTCAATAAAAAATTAGAAGGTTCATATACCAATAGAAAATTTAGGAAGAAATGGGTTGAATTAATATTCATGGGTAATTCCCCCCTTGGACCCCCTCTTGTCCATTCTCTTAGATTATCCCCTCTCTTGTGTATTAATTCATCTACCATCTCTGTCCATGTCCCCTTAGTAGCTGCCATCAAATTTTATTATTAAAACATAGAAATAAAATTCACATATTACATCATTTGGTCGTAGCCACATATTATATATAAATAAAACATTAATTAAACTGGGGATTATAGTGGGGATGTTACATTCCCCCTCTCCTACAATTTTATGTCATCCTTTGTTAGGGACCTAACTTCCCTAACCCCTTACGTAGGTGGAATAACATAACTCCATGTAATAAAGGCCAATATTAATAAGACCTAGCAGTAAGGAAGAATAAGTCAACTGTAAGAATACCTAATAAAAGCTTATGCTTCTAGAAGGATCTTCCTCTAGATTGTTCTTTTGGATAGATATATTTAGTATAAATAGGAGTAGAGGGTATGAGAAATGTTTTCTGAGAGATTATTGTAATAGAGCTCTTCTCTGCTAGAGGTTGCCCCCTCGAAGAGGCAAGTGAACATTGCTATCATTAATCAAGGTTATCTTTCTGGTGTTATTATGGTATTGTTCTAGTTATATCGTTGTTGTTCTGCCATTTCTAGATAAAATATTTATGTTCATCATACTACTTTATATCTGGAATACTACAAGTGGTATCAGAGAACTTTCCTTGGCAAAAAATTGTGGGTTATTTATTTTCAATATAGAGATGTATTCTGACATATTAAATCTATAGAGATTCGTTGTTTGGTGCATAAATCCACAGTCGGGGAAGCATACACGCATGGAATACAAGTGTTTTTTAAGAGTACATATGTTGGCCACCCTTGTAACCCTTGTTGGTACCCCATCGAGTGGTAGTGCATCAGAAAACACTTGTATACAGATTGACCTAGATATCCTTAAGCTCTCCATAGATAAATTGATCGTCCACCTAATTTCTATAGTGCCACCGAGAACAACACTTAGGAAGATACTCTCTAGTACATGGGTAGTTGGGTAGTACGACTAAGGGCATGATCTAGACTCCTTAGTTGGTGCCTTGAGATATTGGGTCAAGTACTACTATTGGACCCCGCATGTATATCAGAGAGATATAACACAGGGGAAACCCTTGTCTATAGAAACCCTCAATACCCTACCTCTTGGGAAGTAATAAAAAATAGAACAGACAAGATCTCTTGCCGCACAACTATGCCTTCTACATTCCGGTTGCGAAATTACTACACTTTCTTCCTGTTAAGTATTTGGGAATTTTGTCACTGCAGTATTATTCAGGCTAGAGTATAAATCCACATGAGTTAAAAAAAAAGTATAGTGGTCCCACCGACACACTTATTTGGAACCTATCCCATTGGTTTCCTCTCTTCACCCTGATTCCAGTGATACTTATCATTTTTAACACAATTTGTTTTGTGGACCTGACCCTTCTATGGCACCCTTGTTTGGCCCCTATCCCATTGGATCCCACTTTTCACCCTGATTGCATTGGTACCTATCATTTGACACCCTTATTCTCAATGGTCCCACCCACCCCTCCAGACCCCTTGTGTTTCCCCTATACCATTTTCCTACCCATTTTTCCAAATGGCCAACATTCGGGCCCAAGAACTTAATACCTTGGTTGCTGACAACCACCAGAACAAGGAATACATCAAGAATATCAATGCCAACCTTAGCTCAATCAATTTATCTCTTCATACCCTCTAGGGCCAATGTGCCCACATCAAATACCTTAAAGACCTCAAAGCCACCCTTGAACACTTCATGGGTTGTTACTAGAACCATTCCTCTTCTGAACAACCATCTTATCAAGATGACTGTGACTCTCCCCATTACCAAGGTCCTCATACTACCCAATTTTCTCGAGAACTTCGACCTCCCAGAATTGAGGTGAACAAATTTGATGGATCAAGTCGCACAGACCGGGTCACCCAAATGGAACATTATTTCTCTTTGCATGGAATTACTGATGATTTAGCCAAGATTTGTTATGGTTTTCTACATCTGGATCTAGAACGATGGAAATGGTGGCAATGGAAAAAAAAGTCCTAACAAGGGTATGTTGCTTGGACACAGTTTGAGGAAGAAATTTATGACCACTTTGACTCTGACACCCACCATTTAGGATGTTTGACCAAGTTGAAGCAGTCTGGGATAATGGAAGACTTTATTTCTGCATTTGAGCACTTGGATTTCAAAACAGAGGGCATATCGGATGCTTTATTTAGGGAATTATTTATCAGTGGCCTCAAAGATGAAATATGTGCCCATGTTCTCATGGCACACCCCTAGACTTGGTTGGAAGCTACTCAACGATCCAAGGAAGCACAATAGATTCTATCCTCCCATATCCAAAAACTCTCCTTTCCTCCTCGCCCTAAACCCACCAATTATTCCCCTCCTGCAGCTCCCATCAAGATCTAGAAATTAAATAGGGATGAAATGGCTGAATGTCAACTCAAGGGTCTTTGTTATGACTCTGATGACAAATATTTTCCAAGGAACAAGTGTAAGGAACGTAATATTTTTATGAGTGTGAATGAGTATATTTATGAAGAAGAGGTTGTTGTTCCACCTATGGAGGAACTACCTCTTCCATCTGATCTGACCAAACCCTTTGATCCACCAGAGGTTGACCTAGTGATTTCACTTAATTCCCTCACTAGATTATCTGCTCCCAAGACTCTCAAATTAATTGGTTACATTAAAAATAGGAAATTCATCATCCTTGTGGACAGTGGTATCACCCATAATTTTATTCATTATCGCATTTCACAAGAAGTTAATTGCTACATCTTCTTCGTCAATAATTTTCAACTCATGATTTCCAATGGCGGTTCCATGAAATGTGGGGGATGATGTGAAAATGTGTGACTCCAAATTGGTCAGTGTCACTTGAAATCCCATATTTTTTCTATAGACATGTGTTGTTGTGACATTGTTCTTGGTGTTGAATGGTTACGCACTCTAGGCCCCATTCTCATGGATTTTAAGGACTTAACCATGCAATTCATACAGGAGGGACAACAATATACATTCCAAGGAATCACAATAGGATCCCTTGAGATCATCAATTCCCATCACATGGAAATGCTCCTCAAAAAAGGTCATTCGGGAATTATATCCCAACTCCACTCCATTCATGATATTGAGACACCTTCTATGCATCTCGACCTCCAATCTATCCTCTCCCGCCACCAAGTTTTTTTTACTAGTCCCAAAGAACTTCCCCCTTCCCGTGGAGTCGATGATCATTTCATCCCTCTCATACAAGGTTGTCTTCCTCCCAATGTTTGACCTTATCGTCATCCCTTTTCCCAAAAGAATGAAATCGAGAAAATTATTCATGAATTGCTAGAAGTGGGTGTTATCGATCCCAGTACCAGTCCTTATTCTTCCCTTGTTGTCATGGTACTCAAGAAAGAAGGTACTTGGAGCACATGTCATGATTTCCATGCCATCAAGAATCTCACAATCAAAGACAAATTCCCCATTCATATCATTGATGACCTCTTGGATGAATTGAGTGGTGCTCAGTACTTCACCAAACTATATCTATGTTCTGGCTACCACTAGATCCGTATG
Organism: Picea glauca; assembly: GCA_000966675.3. Lineage (NCBI taxonomy): Eukaryota > Viridiplantae > Streptophyta > Pinopsida > Pinales > Pinaceae > Picea > Picea glauca. Next base: position 389,192 of record JZKD02S2353210.1, on the reverse strand, counting down.
AAAGAAGAAGACATTCCCAAGATTTCATTTCAAACTCATGAGGGTCACTATAAATTCTTGGTAATGCCCTTTGTCTTGTGTAATTATCCCTCCACTTTCCGAAGTCTTATGAATCATGTCTTCCTCCCTTTTCTCCGTCATTTTTGTCTTAGTTTTATTTGATGATATTGTTATCTATAGTAAAAATTTTCCATCCCATCTCTCCCATGTGAATCAAATTCTCCATCTACTCTCTAAGCACCAACTTTCCTCAAATGATCTATATGTTCCTTTGGTGCCTCAAAAGTGGAATACCTGGGTCATATTGTCTGCAAGGATGGTGTCTAAGTGGATCCTAAGAAAATTGAATCTATGCAGGATTGGCCTCACCCTAAAACTATGAAGATCTTGCATGGTTTTCTGGTTTTAATGGGATATTATAGGTAGTTTGTTCAGAATTACGGAAAGGTTACACCTCCTCTTACTTATCTCCTTAAAAAGAATGCTTTCATTTGGAATTCAGCTGCAGATCATGCCTTCCAATGCTTCAAAGATGTTATGTGCTCGACCCATATCCTAACACTTCCATACTTCACAAAAACATTTGTATTGGAATGTGATTCTTTCGGGAAAGGAATTTGGGTTGTCCTCATGCAAGATGGCAGGCCTTTGGCCTTCACTAGAATTTTTTTTTTATAGCAACATTTGGTCCAATCCATTTATGAAAAGGAAATGTTAGCTATTCTTTATGCCCTGGATCTCTGGTGTCCTTGTTTATTGGGTCGATGCTTCCAAATAAAAACTAATCATCAGAGTCTCAAGTATTTTTTGGAACAATGAATTTCATCACTGGCGCAACAAAAATTGGTGACCAAGATATTTTTCTATTATTATGAGATAATTTACAAGAAGGGAAAGGAAAATGTAGTGGTCAATGATATTCCCTGGAAATATGAAGAATACGGGTCCCATTTCTCCCTCTCCTTCATTGTATTAGATTGGCTCCAAGTTGTTTGTCAGGAATGGCTGTAAGACCCCAAAATTTCTAGCATGATCCACCCATTGCAACACAATTCTTTAGGTTCTCTAGGGTACTCTTGGCACAATGAAGAGCTTTGCTACAAAGGCCATTTGTATTTATGCAAGCAATCAAAACTTAAATCCACAGTGATTTCTGAACTTCATGCCTCACCCACAACCAGGCATTCAGGGTTTACCAAAACCTATGAATGGGTCAAACATTCCCTTTTCTGGGATGGTATGAAACATGATGTCTGCACCTTTGTGGCTGAATGTGAGGCCTGCCAATGCAACACAGGATAAACTACCAAAGCTTCAGACACATTCCAACCACTTCTGATCCCCCCTGCTATTTGGCGAGATATTTCTATCGATTTCATTATGGGCTTACCTAAATCGATAAATAATCTAGTCATCATGGTGGTCATAGATCGTCTCTCCAAATATGCTCATTTGTTTTCTCTTTAACACCCATTCATCGCCTCCAAAGTGGCTCAAATCTTCATGGATAATATCTTCAAGCTTCATGGCATGCGTAATTTTATTGTCTCTGATAGAGATCCCACTTTCACCAACAATTTTTGGCAAGAATTGTTCAAGCTACAGAGAACCCAATTGCATATCATCACCGCCTATCCACCCTAAATGGATGGCCAGACTGAAGTTTCCAACAAGTGTTTGGAAACATATTTAAGGTGTTTTTCATCTGAGAGGAAAAATCGATGGGCTCAATGGTTACCACTAGCTGAATGGTGGTACAACACATGTTACCATAAAACTACTCGCATGACTCCTTTTGAAGTAGTCTATGGCCAAAATCCCCCATCGCTTCTCTCACATATGCTAGCGGTCTCGAAGGTTTAGGAGGTTGACACAAATCTTATAGTCTGAGTGGCTATTGTTTGTTCCCTCAAAGACAATTTGGTCATGGCTCAGAATCACATGAAGAAACAAGAAGATCAAGGTTGTTCCGAATGAAAATTTGCTGAAGGGGACCAAGTGTTTCTTCAACTACAACCTTATAAGCAGACTTCACTCAAAGTTGAACATTGTCAGAAAATTTGTCCCAAATTTTATGGTCCTTATACAGTTCTCAAGCGTGTGGGATCGGTGGAATATCAGTTAGCTCTACCCAGTCAGTCGAAGATCCATCATGTTTTCCATGTTTCCTGCTTAAAGAAGGTGATTAGAACTAAGGAACCAAGTATATAAACAAATTGTAACATATCTTTTGTATGATAGATAATAGATATTTATTTACTTAAGTATTTTATTAAATTAATCTATACAAGTTAAAAGTTAGAGAGAGTTTTTTGTTTTCTAAACAAAAGTTATTTTTGTCAAGAGGTTAAATAAATTTATTACATTGATTTCATTGGCATCCCCTGAATCTTCAAATAAAGGATATAAAGTATTTAACCGAAGGTAACTCGTTAAATTAATTAATAAAAAATATAACAATGAATATATTTGGTTGATCAATTTTTTCACCATGCTGACTTGCAATTTAGTCTGATTTCTTAAAATAAAATTGATATAACTATCATACCCCTGAACCGGGGGAAAGGCAACGCCGAAAAGAATAATATAGTTTTTTTTTAAGTTTTTTTTTATAAGTATATTATTTCATGAGTAGCATTGTAATGGTATATTAATTATGAGTAGAAAAATGATTTTTTGCAAGGTGTTTAGTTCAAAGTTTGATTGACATGTATTTGGTAGTAAATATTTGAAACTATTTCATATCATGTATAGAAGTATGGACCAAGTCAAATAGGTCATGTATTGAAGTATGAGTACAACATGGAAAATCTAGAAGGTATGAAACAAAGAAGATAAGCGCACATATTCTTGTTTTCGTAGTGAGACATAAGCAACATCAATATTCCAATCTACTGTTCAATACATTTCTCTCAAAATCCATTTGGACTCTTCCCCAATTTCACCGCATTGATGCCAACGCAAGATTATTGTGATAGAACGACAAAGTATGTAGAATATGGCTCGTTGTTCCTTCACCTGAGCCATGCATCACTTGCCTAAGCCATGATCTATCGAAGCCTTTGGCGGTGACTTTGGTGGCGACGTGTCATGTATCTAGATGACATCATGGAGGGTTTGATGATGGTGGTGACTTTGGTGGTGACTTTGGTGGCGATGTGTCATGTATCCATAAGCTATGGATAGACGACAAAAATGTGAGAGTGAACTCCCCTAAAAAAACTCCTTAGGCGTAGTTATAAAACTTTACTGTAAATTCACGCGGGCAAATGATCTTTGTAGTGGCAAGGTACATAAGGGAACCAAGTCAAGAGCCACTTTGAAGGTGGATAGAGGATGATCATGGAGAAAAACACATCAAGAGTTAAGTCAGGTCAATGAGCCACTTTGAAGGTGGATAGAGGATGATCATGGAGCAAAAGACATCAAGAGTAAAGTCAGTTCAATGTGGTTTTCCTCGATACTAGGGATAATAATAGGTTATTTTCATGAATAGAATTTGTGTAGGGAAGATAAAACTCTATCTTATAATCATTTAAAACGGTTAAAATTTGTATTTATAATAAATAACCTCAAAACATCCTTAAACAACTAGCCACTATATAGCCCGAGTGGGCCTAATGGTTAAGAACATGTGCCAGTCAAATCGCTGGGTGGAGGGGGTCCCGTTTGGTTGTGACCTTAAAAATGGATTATTATTATTATTATCAAATTTGGATTATTTGCTAGATCAAGGTTGTAATGGTATGTGAATGAACCCAAAACCTCGAAAAATCCTTAAACAACTAACAACTATATCAAATTTTTCAAAACATTCTTAAACAACTAGCAACTATATCAAATTTGAATTATTTGTTAGATCATATTTAGAGGAGATTAAAATTTTCAAAGCCATTTTGAATAAAACATGTAATTCTCCACCTTTATATTAGTATGAGTGAACTATACAAAATGTTTGAAATTTTTAATGTAATTGTTTTTTAAGATTTGAATAAAAAAAATGATATTACATCAACTTTATTAATCTATTTATAAAATATTTCATTAATATTTTTAATATTTGAAAAAAAATATTAACAAAAAATTATTAATTTTTTTATAAAATTTAAATAATTTTTTTATAACGGGTATCATTAATTGAAAAATCTAAAACAATAATCACTTTTGAAAAAAATGTATTAACAATAAATTATTAAATTTTTTATAAAATTTAAATAATTTTTTTTATAACGAGTATCATTAATTGAAAAATGTAAAACAATAATCACTTTTTTAAATAAAAAGGAAAAGAAAAAGCTAAGTAATTAAAAAATAAAGCAAACAAAACAACAACCTTTAATAAAAATTAAAAGTAAATAATTAAAAAGTAAACAAAGTAAAAAAAAATTGAAAAGGTAATTTTTTTGAGATATTTTCAATTTACTTTTGCTTAAATTTGGATAAGAAATTGTTGGATCTACAAATTTGAGTGGTTAGTTATGTATAATGTAAGTGTTCGAGCTGTGAAATATAATTGAAATAACAAAAAATTGTAATTTCATATAAATTTATGTCATCAAATTCCAACCAAAAAAACAAGCTATAAAACTGTTAAACAAAACTAAAATATAATCATATTAACTTAATGTGAAATGCAATTTAAATAACAAAAACTTATAATTTCATATAGATTTATGTCATCAAATTCCAGCCAAAACAAAATTATAAATCTATTAAAAAAAACCAAAAAATCATCATATTAACTTAAAAACCTTTTAATAATAGTAACCAATTAAATTAATTTTATATCCAAAATATATGTTAAGCCATTCTAATTATGTGGCGTTGTATGAACGCATTTTCATTCTAATCATGTGGCTTTGTATGAACGCTTTTTCTTGGTTTATCTAGGAATGATCTCCACATTCAAGCCTGACTTTTATAATAATTTTGATTTGGATAGCATCGAGTCGCCTTGAAAGTCACCCATCCAAAGTCCTTTCCAAGGGACAAAATAATTAATATTCATCCATCAAACAGCCACGACACGCACCATCTCAATATCGGAATCCAAATTTGATTTGAATGGCATCTAGTAGCCTTGAAAGTTATCCATCATAATTTTTTTTTATAAAAGAGAACAATCAGTTTCCATTCATAGATACCCATTCTATAAAATTGAACCTTTCCCGTCCCTTTCAATGAGGTTAAATTTATCCTAAAAAGTAGTTAAAAAAATATAAACTTTTGAAATTACGAATAGCCTTGAAAATTATCCATCATAATTTTTTTTTTTTATAAAAGAAAATAATCATTTTCCATTCATCAAATACCTATTCTATAAAAATTGAACCTTTCCCGTCCCTTTCAATGAGATTAAATTCATCCTAAGAAGTAATTAAAAAAAATATAAACTTTTGAAATCACGAATAACCAATCAAGTATCATAAAATAACAAAAAGAGTTAAATTACTAATAACTTATCATATCTCCACAATAACTTATCATATTTCCGCAAATAATGTTTGGTTGATCAATGGGGTGGGTTGGTTCATCACACAATATTTGTTTTTGGCATCTAAAGACTAAAATAATCTCTATTCTAGTTGACTTTTATATTTTCCTTGATAAGGTGTATCTTCCTACAATGTACCCTTTCATAGCATTAAATCCATTACATAGCTTACACCTAAATAAATATTGTATCACCGTATAGGTGTATACACCATTTTATGTGTCACTTAATAAAAGCTTCCAAAAGAAGCTTAGACACCTTGTCTTTGTGAACCCCCGTTTGAATTCATGTGTTATGAGCTTTGTCGATTCTTGTCAATAGGGGAATTGGCATCACATTTAGTTTACATACTTTATTTTTTTTAATGTCACGTTCACCATGATTTTTTTTTCTTTGTTATTGTTGCCTATGACACTTCCCTAATGTTAAAATACTAGACAAACACTTAGTCAATAACAATATTTCAACCTCCAATAGTCATTCAACAATAATGCATGTTAACCCAAGCATTCACCTAGAACTATGAGCAAAAATAAAAAATGACTAAGATCTGAATAATTTAGCGGCGAAGATAACAATGAACAAGAGACAAAATATCACCACAATTGACACTAGATATCTTGGTAATGCCCCTCGAAACACCTCAAAGGGAAAACCATCTAAGGAGAGTTCTTCTTATTTAGATCGCAGGAAAATTCTAAGTTTACAACAACAATAGTTTTCAGCAAACAAATACACAGTGCTTACCTCATAACTTGTGCCTATAGTCCACCTCGAAAAATGTGCTAAAGACCACAAAAGTCAAACCAGACTTCTATCTCGAAATCTATGCCCAGATTTGTGTTGTACCTCCTTCCTAGAAGCAAATCAATCCTCGATATCTATGCACAACTACAGTACCTTCATATACGGTATGTATGTCCTTCAACAAAAAACAACACCTTGAAATATCTGTATAACTCAACCTCGATTTTTGTGCATAAACTGTTGTACAAACCTCTCCAAATCCGTATTGTATGGTCCCTTTTAGTGTTGTATGGAAATGTATTAAATGTTGATCTCTGCTCCTTGGGATACATGTTAATCCACCTTTCTACTCCTTTCTTTTTATTTAGCTCAAACTGATCCGGATTATTTTTGGCATGAAATGAGAGCGGAGATATAACACATAAATATTTAGAGATATTGCAAGAGAGACAACAATATAACAGAGATATAGCAGAAATAAAACAAGAGTCACAGATATACAGTAATACACG
>JZKD02S2353210.1:318342-342348 GCA_000966675.3 Picea glauca | reverse complement strand
TGAAAACTCCCCTTTATCCTTTTCTCCTTCTCCTGCTTGTTCACCTAGAATCCAAAATCAAATGGCAGTTGTTAACCCCCCTACAAATAGGATGGATGCCATAGTGGCTGCAAGATATTCTCCTCTATTCTTTCCTCAGCCAATGAATTCTCTTTCCCCTGGAGATTATTTGAAATACATGCCCAAGTTTACTGGAGAAGAAGATATAACAGTCGAGGAACATCTTGTTGATTTCTATAGCTATGCAGATAACCAAAATATTGAAAATGAAGATGTTTGGATGAGTTTTTTGTCCAAATCCTTTTTGGTGAAGCTAGGAAGTGGTTTAGGGGTCTAGCCCCTGGATCCATCATGGGTATTGAGCCATTGGATGAAGCCTTCTTGAGGCACTAGGGTGACAAAAAGGATTTTTTGTACTACATCACTGCATTTGGATCTTTGAAAAGGAAAGAAGGAGAGTCAGTCTCTGACTTTTCTAAAAGATTTAACAAAATGTACAAGAAGATCCCTAATGATATCAAAGCCATTGAAACCATGGAAAAAATCACTTATGCCAGTGCTACTCTGCGTTCTTCCTTCTATTGAGAGAGAGAAGGTCACCTTCCTTAGTTCATATGCAAGATGCTGCCTTAGAGGTAGAATCCAACAAAATTTCTTTAGATAAGCTCAGGATGCTGCCTTAGAGGTAGAATCCAACATAATTGCTTCAGATAAGATTATAGGAAAATCTGACAAAGATAGGAGGAAAAACAGAGCTGAAGCTTCCACTTCTAACTCTCATGTTGTTCATTCACAAGTAGATGAGTTGACCAAATTAATAAAATCCCTTTCTACTGAGATCAAGAAGTTAAAATCAGAAGGAAGACAACCATATAGAAATGTTTAGAACACTGAAGACAAAGGTAATTTCAAAAGACCCAACAATGTTCCCCAAATCCTTCCTAGAGAGCCTAGAAATAGAGAGAGAGATGACCAGAGGATTCAAGATCCTTTTCAAAATAATCTGGTTGCGGATGAAGAAGAAGAAGAGGAAGAGGTTGAGCCTGAGATTCACTGCTTAGGTGATACATCCCCATCTTCACACTTGACTCAATTCTCTTATGAGAAATATATAATGGATATTCAAATTAATGAGCTAAGCAAGGGAGAAGAAGCAAAGGAAAATGCTAGTAGATATAATCTGAGATCTAAGAATAATGAAGAAAAAAATGTTGCTCCTAATCAACCTATTCAAAAAGAAGACATTATTGAGGTTTTAATAGTGAGAAGCAAGGAAAAAGACTCTTAAAACCCACAGGTTTTGATCATAAATCCTTCTCCTGAAACGAAAGAGATTTTGAAGCCTTCCCCTTCCGTCAGTTTTGAGAATGAAATCTAGAAAATTAAGATTCTTGAACCATTTTTGGAATTGATAAAAAATGAAGAATTTAAAAAGTATCTGACCAAAATGTTACAGCTCGTTGCCTCTCCTAATGCCACTGATTCAATAAATCTGCAAGATGAAAAACCAGCTGTGATTTTAGGCCCTTTGATAGAAGACAAAGATGACTCATCCCCTCCCTTCTACACTTCTCTAAATATTCATGACAAAGTGTTGCATAACTGTCTTTTGGATTCAGGGGCCTCCCATAATCTTATGCCAAAGTCTGTTATGGATGAACTTGTTTTGGAAATTACAAAAACCTATCATGACCTATATTCTTTTGATTCTAGAAAAGTAAAATCCTTGGGGGTCATTAAGGATATGGTTGTAACTCTATTTCAACTGCCCATGAAAAGTATACTTATGGATGTTGTGGTGGCTGATGTTCCTCCCAAGTTTGGCATGCTCTTTTCAAGGTCTTGTATTAAAATATTTGGAGGGACCTTGCAGATGGATCTCTCGTATGCAACTATCCCTGTGTTTGGGGGGGGAACACATAATACTTTACAGGGAAGCCCAACTGGATTACATTATTAGTGATGAAGTTAACCTCACCAATCATCCTGTTTTCGCTCTTGATACCTATTTGGGGTCTAGCATTTTGAAGTTCACTGATGGACCCTAGACTCCTCTTGAAATCAAAAAGAAACATGTTACCTTATGTGAAGAGCCTCCTCTAGACACTTTTGTTTGGAAGATGTTCTTTGATGGAGCATCTTCTAAGGAAGGTGTTGGTGCGGGAGTGTTCTTTGTCTCACCAACTTAGGAGACTACATCTTTGTCATATAAACTAGAATTTAAAACTACCAATAATGTGGTAGAGTATGAAGCTCTCGTCGTGGGCTTGAGGGATGCAAAGGATATGGGAATTAAAAAGATGTCAGTATTTGGATATTCTAAATTGATATTTCATCAGACCAAAAATATTTGTCAAACTAAACACTCTAGGCTTAGATCTTATAGAAATGAAGTATCGGACCTAGTGGAAAAACATTTCTCTGAGTTTGACATGTCTTTTATTCCACGAGAAGAGAATTATGTGGCTAATTCTTTGGTTGTATCAACAAACAACTTCAGGATACCTACACCCCTTAAACTCAAATATGATGTAGAAGTCAAGTACAAGCCTTCTATATCGGACAATGTCAAATATTAGAGAGTGTTTGAGGATGATTTAGATCTTAAAAAATTCCTTGAGTTTGATGATGAATTGGTTGCATTACACATTGATTAGGATCATGATTATGAAATTAATCCACATGCTGATGTTTTCCTTAATAAAATTGCTAATCATCATATTGTGCATCTACCTAGCAATCACATTCCAAAAGGACTAGTTCCTTTGGAAAAATTGTTTGATGAAAATGATGTGGTAGTAAAGGGGAAGTTGTCTACTGATGATGTTGATATAACTAAGTGCAATTTGGGAGCAGAAAATGATCCAAAACATGTCAAGTTGTCAAGAAGATTATCAGGAGAGTAGAGGGATGAATATGTCAAATTGTTTAAGGAGTTTTCTGATGTATTCACATGGACTTATGAAGATCTCAAAACTTATGACACAAACATTATAGAGCACAAGATTCCATTAAAATAAGAGACCAATCCCTTCAAGAAAAAATTGAGGCAAATCAATCCTATGTTACTTCCTTTCATGGAAAAAGAGGTAAAAAATCTTTTAGATGCAAAAATTATTATTACTTTGAGATATTCCGAATGGGTGTCTAAATTGGTCCCCATGAGGAAAAATAATGGAGAAATCAAAATTTGTGTCGATTTATGGAATCTGAACATAATCTCTAAAAAGGATAATTGCCCTTTGCCCAAGATGGAGCATATATTACAGAGGGTGACAGGTGCAGCCTGGATGTCTATGGTTGATGGATTTTCTGGATACAACTAGATTTCTATTTTTCCAGAGGATAGAGAGAAGACGACTTTTACCACTCCTTGGGGTACATTCATGTACGGCAAGATGCCCTTTGGGTTGATGAACGCGGGGGAGACCTTTCAGCGAGCTATGGACATAGCGTTTATTGGAGAAAAAGAAAATTTTGTTGTTATCTACTTAGATGACATAACCGTGTTCTCTCAATCTGATGAAGAGCATTGTGATCATTTAAGAAAGGTTTTCTTAAAATTGAAAAAAATTTGGCCTCTTTTTGAATCCGAAAAAGTCATTGTTCGCCATGAAAGAAGGAAAATTGTTGGGGCATATCGTGTCAGCTGAAGGAGTGAGGATTGATTCCAGCAGGGTTGAAGCCATACTAACCTTAGCACTGCCTAGATCTAAAAAATAAGTTCATAATTTTTTGGGGAAGGTTAATTTCTTAAGAAGGTTTGTGTCAAATTTTGCTGAGTTGCTTAAGTATATCACAACCATGTTGAGGAAGGATAATGAAATCAAGTGGATTTCTGAGGCACGTAGTTATTTTGATCAAATAAATAAATCTTTGACAGAAGCCCCACTCTTAGTCAACCCAGACTACTCCAAGGACTTTCTTATTTTTTCTTTTGCCTCTTTTGATATAGTAGCAACAATTTTGTTGCAGAAGAACTCTGAAGGCTTAGAGCAGCCCACTGCCTTTTCCAGCTGGGCTTTGAGAGATGTATAATTAAAATATGAAATTATAGATAAGCAAGCCTATGCACTGGTTAAAGCTCTTAATTTCTTCAGAGTTTATGTGTTGTATGCAAGAGTTATTGCTTATGTTCCATCAGCTGCTATAAAATAACTTCTTATTCAACCTGATATCGATGGAAAACATAGCAAATGGATTGCTAAAATCCTTGAATTTGATTTAGAAATCAGGCCTACCAAATTGGTCAGAGGCCAGGGTTTAGCCAAGATGTTGGCTGAATCAAATTTCTCAGCGTTGGGAGTAAATTTAATTGGTTCATGTTTAGAAAAGTAGTAGACTAAATTAAACAACAAAGGTACTCAAGTCATCCCTGCATTGGCAGATTGCAGTTGGTAGAAGGACATTACATTTTTCTTACATAATTTACAACCTCCAAGTGGTATGGAAAGGAACAAGGCGAGAGCGTTAAAAATCAAATCAATAAAGTATTGCTTGGTTGATCAAATTTTGTATTGGAAGGATCCATTGGGAGTGCTGTTGAGATGCCTAGACCCACAAGAAGCCCAAAGGATTATGTCTGATTTTCATGACAGTTTATGTGGGGGGAATCATTTTTGGAGGACCACCGCTTACAAGATTCTCAGGGATGGGTATTTTTGTCCTAGTCTGTTTACAAATGTCTATGCTAAGATTATAGCATGTGATAAATGTCATAAATTTTCTGGAAAACAACAACTTAAGTCTTTGCCATTAAAGCCTGTAGTAGCTTTACCCGTAGTAGATTTAGGGCCTTTTCAATAGTGGGGCCTATATTTTATTGGGGAAACTCATCCCACTGCAAGTGGCCAACATAGATGGATTTTGACTGCCAAAGATTACTTCACTAAGTGGATAGTGGCTATCCCTACTAGGAATGCTTCCCACAAAGTGATCATTGGTTTTCTTGAAGATATTATAGCAAGGTTTGGCTGCCTGAATTGAATTGTCACAGATAATGCTACATCTTTCAAGGATGAACCTTTGATTCAATTCTGTCAACAGTTTGGAATCACATTGATTCACTCTACCCCTTACTACCCCCAAGGTAATGGGCTTGCAAAATCCTCCAACAAAATCCTTCTAAAGATCATTAAAAATCTATTAGAGGACAATAAAAGGGCATGGGATTCAAAACTCAGGTTTTCTTTGTGGGTTGACAGAGTGACAATGAAGAGGGCCCTGGCTCTCTCTCCTTTGTATGGAGTTGAGGCCATTTTCCCTGCTCAGTTTGTGTTTCCTGTGGAATTTTTTTTCCAAGATTATCAAGGGGAGCCGGATGATATGATCAGGAGGATTCAACAACTGGTTGAATTGCAGTAGACTCAGGAGCAGCTGGTAGATAAAGCATATTATCATCAATTGAGGATCAAGAAGGAATTCGACAAGAAAGTGAAAAAGGAGGATTTTCAATTGGGCGATTTGGTGCTCAAGTGGCATGCACCGAGGCAAGATAAGGGGAAACACAATAAATTTGAAGATTTATGGACTGGTCCTTTTAAAATCTCTGAGGTATTCTCTAATAACACCTTCAAGTTTTAAAATATGGAGAATGAAGAGGTGTTTGGTGGCCCTGTAAATGGGCATTTCTTGAAAGAGTACTTTCCTTGAGTCATGAGTGGCTCTTCATGCCATTGTAAATATCATTTTGTTTTTATTTGTTTTGTTTCAATAACTGACCCCATAGCCTTAGGATAAGGCACTATATCTACTCATTCTTGGTAGCTTGCAGGGGGCATGCCATCCCCTATGGAGCCAATGTTATCACACTATGTTGCCTTGGGTCTTTAGTTTGATTAATTTTTTTAAAAAAACTTAGATTTAAATTTTTGAGTCTCATCCTCCTAAATTTTGATGTTAAGTTCACCTTACAAGATTAAGAGTTTCGAATCATAGTCCTTGTTGGTCCTCAATTTGGTTTGTGGTTCTAGAACCTCTTAGGCTCATGACTCTTTTGGTCCCCTTCATGACTTATTCTTAAATTGATCACTCCCATTACTAAGATGATATGAAACCTCTTCATTTTCACTCATGACCTAGTAAGAATGACTCATTGTACCCGCTTACCTGTCTAATCATTTTTTGATTTGGAAGCGTTGCCTACTCATCAGGAATATTCATAGCACCTGTCACGTTTATTATCCATCCACTCCAAGTCATGATTGAAATGATTGAGATCATGTCCCTTATTTTCAGTGCTATAAGTCGGTTAAGATCCTTCAAAAGATCTTGCATTTATGATCCTTGGTAACGGTTTTTAAATTTTGAAAAAGTTCAACAGTGATGCACTGCGTAAATTTGCCAGTTCCGATTAGGTGACCACATGTCAAATAAATACGATGTTGTGAGATATTTTAGGGCAAAAGTTTCCTCAATTTCATCCTAAGATCGCACTAAGGATCTCAACAGGTTTCGACTTTAAAGGTATCATGTGAAGCCTCCTTTGCATATTTATTTTTATAAGAAATTTGTCCTTGGGTTTTTGGTTTGTTGATCTTGCAAGGTAGTAAAGGAGCCATATTTGCATTCCTGTAAGCATCCTTGCCTGTTTCCATGGTCTAATTACTGTTGATTTATTTAGCCTTTGAAGTCGCAGGTCTATAATAGCATATCCTCTACGTATGCGTTGTTCTATCCAGAGGCGTTGCTCAAACCCTCTCTATTTTTCCTGCTCCCCTTTCATCCTATACAAAGAGCCATTTCATATCACCCTTTAGAGTCTATGCTCTAAAAATCATGTACATGTCTAAAGGTCTATTTTCCATAGTCAAGCTCAACTTTCTAAGAATTGTCAATTTTAAAGGGCCATCCTTGTGCATTTGAAACCTGAATTGAAGCTTTTTGGTCATTAGCATCCCTTAAGCCTCTTAATAAATCTCATTTTGAGTCATGGAGACCCCTCGGTCGAAGAAAGCACACAAAGGTGCCAGGATAGTTAGGACAAAACTTGTGGACATGCATCTTTTTGACACAAAGCCCATGGCAAGGGAGATGTTTCAAAGAGTAGGATGACTCTCTTTCTGCCAGAACATGCAGAGAGGCCATCCAGAAGTAGCAAAAAAATTTTCATTAAATTTTGATGGAAAGAAAACCAGAGTTGGGGATTTGGAATTTGAGGTAACTGAAGCCTCCATCTCAACTGCAACAGGAATTCCCATTTCAGGTGAAAATTGGTTCAAGAACATGGTTTTGAGTTCACCCTTCGTTAAATATATCTTCAATATGAATATCCAATCAATGAGTTATCTAAGAGTATGATGAGGAATCAATTGATCGATTATCTTGATAGAATGTTGAAAATCATACAGAGATATTTTACTTGTGAAGGGAGATTTAACACCTTGTACCATTACCACATAAGGTTGTTGTTACATTTTACTGGAAAGTTTAAGATGAATGTTCCCTATTACCTATTGAGAAGTATAGGTAAAATGTTAGATAGGGTGCAAGACAAATCTAAGGATGTATATTCTATCCTTTTTCACTCTGGATTGATTAGAATGGTAGTCTCTAAAGAGTTGGGAAAGAAAGAGATTTCATGGGAGAATTTTGTGGTTACTTCTCACTTCAAGATGGACCCAACACCTACTCCCCAATCACAGATCACATGTCCTTCATCACTCACCATTACTAAAGAAGAGGTCAACAAGAATAGAAAGGGCAGAGCCCCTATTTCAAAGATCAACAAGCAAGTCAGGGAAGCTGAGGAGGAAGTTTGTCCTTCTCCACACAGAGATTTCTCATCACCACCTCTACCAGGGTTAGAAGAAGTGCCTTCTTCTACCAAGGTGACATCTAAAAATGGGAAGAATCTTCTCTTTCCCTCTCCTCCTCTAGTAGTTGAAATCAAGGGTAAAAGACCTTTCACTAGGTCATCGATCCATAATGAGGTTTTTCAAGAGAATCCTTTACCAAAAACCCATGTTCTAAAGAAGAAAGTAAAAAGCATTAAAAGGCTTGTGGAGGAGAAATATGAAACCCTTACTTAAAGGAAGAGGAGAAAAGATAGTTTGCAGTCTACTGAAGAGAAGCAGGAAACCCCTGTACAGAAGGGAAAGGACAATGGTTCTAAAAGACCCTTGGAGACAAAAGATGAAACCTTTGAGAAAATAATTGAGAAGCCTGTGGTAAGAAAGGATGAAACCCCTATGTAGAGAAAGAAGAATAAAGGTAGAGCCAGCATGGAACCTGGTGAGACAGACAAGACACTTCCCATGCAGGAGGAAGAGGGTCTGAGGAGAATCCCATTGAGACTGAGCATGCCACTGACCCTCCTGACAACCAGACCTACAAAAGACTTATCAAGCAACTTAGGGATGAAAGGAGAGAAATATCTCCTCTCAAAGCAGAAGACAAGGTCCAGTTGGCTTAGATGGATGAGCTCATGGTTGGCTTCAACCATACCTTGGACCTGGTAAGGTTTGCAGTGAGAAAGGCTCTACCTATTCCTAAATGGTTGAAGAATATTCACATACAGAACAAAGGCTTTCAGTCTCAGAATAGAAAGTTAAAGGAAGAGCTGAGACACTTTCAAGATGAGGTAACTCAAAGAAATTTACAAGTGTTGGTAGAAGCTGCCATTGAAATTGATAAACCAACAGCTAAGGAGAGCTCAGCTACACTAAAGAAGCCTACCAGCGCTAGGAAGAAGAAGTTTAGTGAGCCAATTGAAGATACTCTTTCTACTAGAAAGAATGTGAGGCTAAGTGTTAAGATGACAAAATAGTTGGTATGGGGTAAGCTCCATTTTTGGGAATTGTTCCTTTTTGTGAGGGTTAATTGATATGCATATACTATGTTTGCCATCTATACATGATCCTAGGCATTTAACTATATGGATTTTTAGTTTCTTCTAAGTTATATCTTCACTCAGTAGTAAATGGCACTATCAATGGTATAGTCAAGGCACCTATGTAAAATGGTTTTTGTCATCATTGGAAGGACACAAAATACTCTGCACGTGTTCTAGATTCAAAGACGTTGCATTTTGTCAATGATACCCAAAACTGTATGCAAAGACAACGTAAGTAGCGCCACGTACAGGCGCTACGTAATATCTTACAAAGAACATAAGCTGCACACAATGGCGCTACGTAAACTAGCTCCCTATCAAATATTACATAGAGGGAAAAATTGGTATATGGGTGCAACACAATGGCGCTACCTATAGGAGCTG
Source organism: Picea glauca (assembly GCA_000966675.3). Classification (NCBI taxonomy): domain Eukaryota; kingdom Viridiplantae; phylum Streptophyta; class Pinopsida; order Pinales; family Pinaceae; genus Picea; species Picea glauca. Next base: position 333,131 of record JZKD02S2353210.1, on the reverse strand, counting down.
CGTAATATTTGATAGAGAGCTAGTTTACACACATACATAGCACAAATGCGCTACCTACAGGTGCTACCTTCTCTCCTTGTTCCATTTTAGGGTGCGCTACCCAGAGTTTCTACACAAGGAAGTTTGCCAGCAAACACCAGGGATCTAGGAGGACTAGGCCAACAACTTTGGACAAGTTAATGATGGAGAAAGCAATAGAAGTAGAAGTTGGCATTCTAAGGAAAACAACAGGCTCCAAAGGGACACATGGAAAAATAGGAGCTGAGTAGCAAAAGAGGATCAAAGTAGTTAGAAGAATGATTGGATTAGTCACCAACACTTTCTTGTTTTATAGCATAGGAAGTTATTTGAGTTGTTATAACAAATAAATGTCGAGATATTTTCAAGGGAAAGAGGCCAGCTCATACCTCCAACAATTGCCTCCCTTTCTTGTTATAAATAGATAGATCTATTGCTTTAGTAGGTTCGTATGGTTGAACAAGGCTCCCTAGACTATAGTATTTTTTGAAGTGATTGTGATCTAGCTATGTATTGTACTTAAGACTTTTTGACTAATAGAAATATGCTTCTATTTTAGCCTATATGCTTCTAATGCTAAATGTTCATGTTGTGGATGCTTCACATGGATAACTGTGGTAATGTTATGGTGGATGTTTGATCATTGTATTATCATGGTGTTTATTTAGCTTCCTAGTTCCTAATTTCAAGAAGATCTTGTCTTAAGAAACTTTCTTCCTTAGGCTCTTGTAGACCTGATGTTTGTAGTAGACATTACACCACTCTCATTCAAGTCTTCCCTCTATCCCATTTACTCTCAAACTACTAGTTGACGTTAGTCAAAACCTTATTTGTTGGTACATGTTAGCCCTATTTCTGAGTTAGGATATTATTATTTCAAGTCTTCTCCATCTGACCCTTTAAAAAACACTCATTCATTCACATATAACCTGATGGGTATTGGGCTTACCTTCTATGAAATCAGAAGGTGACTCCCAGTGCTAACACCTATGCATAGAAAAAAAAATTGGACTAATAAGTGGATGTAGGAACCGAGAAATAATTTTTGCAGATTACAGGTACAACAATGTGATCCCAGTGCGCAGTATAGGAAATACTACAGATCATTCAAAATAAAGAGAGGATTGGCATTTTGCTAAGGAATGCCTTGGTACATCTCCTATTTGTCTTTGTTGTAAATCTATTGGTCATGAGGTTGAGGATTGTCCAAGAATGATTTCTAAAGTTGAAAAGATGAACAAGAGATAAGAAATATATAAACAAAGTCATTAGACTAATGATATGTTGAAGAATCATACAGAAAAAGAGTGAGAGACTATGTTAATATAGTTAAAAGAAAGAATGGATGATCACAGAGACATCAATTTACCAAAGATCCTGAAAGAAAAAAAATGCATAGTTGCAAGAATAAAAGACTTAGACATAGACCGTGTATTAGATGAAGAAAAACATGTGAACATTATGCCAGAAAGAACTTGGGAAATTTTTGGTAAGCCTGCTATGTTTCCTTATTTGGGAAGGATAGGCTTGTTTAAAGGAAAGATGATAGCCCTATGTGGAAGAATTACTAATATACCTATGATTTCTCATGAAATGTCAACAGAGGAGGACTTTGAAGTTATTAGGTTTGTTGAGAACAACGCCCCTTTCACTCTTTTATTAGGAAAGACTTGGATTGAGAAATATCAGATCAAAAGGAAAGAAGAGGAGGAAGCCACATAAAAGAAAAAGAAATAACTAATGAATTTCATAGCTCGAAGAATGGATCAACTGATAGAAGAACAAGAAATTAAGTCGAAGCAGCAGAATGAAAGAAAAGTAGTTTTCAACTTTGAAAGAGCACAAGAAGGGTTGAAGGACCTATCCATGCAAGCAGAAAGTATGTCCACCCAGGACCTAGTAAGAAAAGATGTGTTATCTCTGAACCCTGTGAAAGAACATCAGCAACACGAAGTCACTACGCTAAGAACATATAAGAATACAAATGGAAAGAGGAATTAAGAGACTCAGATCAAAATAAAGAAGGAAAGAAAGCTCAGTAAGAAGAAAGCCAATTTAGAAAAACTACAACAAGTTCCAGAGAAGAATTCATAGGAGACAGATCTACAGAACTTGAGCCTCGCCGAAATAACAAAACAACACAGAATGGGACTTCGCCACGACGAATCTATATGATCGTTGGAGGTGCCCCGACTGTTAGAATGATGGTCTAGAACTGCTAGAAACACAGTTATTGTCAAAAACACCATCATTGGACTATTGAGATTGTGCCATAACGGACGGATGTGCATTGATGGACACATTCCTGCCTGTTGGAGGAATTTGTTAGGACATTTCTTATTTAACCCGTTGGATGCTGCATTAGGACCACTTTTTGCAAAATGAGATATCCGAGCTAATAGAGAATTGATTTCATATCACGTTGTGCTTCTACTTCGACATCCATTTAAGTACCTTGCTTGTCTATTCACCTACTCGATTTATCTTATTACAAGTGTGAATGTCGGGTGAACATAGTGCGCTAGAGAAGTCCGTGGAGGAAATACTTGTAGACCTCATAACTGAGAGAGTCATGTCTATGGGAATAAAAGAATCGTCTACTGGAGGATTGCAAGCATCCCCATCGACTGGACGACGTTCTGGCTGCACTGCTGAGAAACAAAGAAATCACCACAACGATATGGCTAATGCAAAGCAGATCCTATTGGTATTTCTAGACTACATCTCGCCTCTAGCTAGCACGATTAACTGCAACAACATCCCATGGGATTTCAAGTTCACATTGATCACCGCATACATACTGAAGGGGATACACGTAGTTGGACCTCAATTAGGACACATTCCAGCTTTGAATAACAATGACTGCAACGTCAAAGATAGGAAGAACTATGTGATGCTTGCACCACATAGGTATTTGATGAAGACAACTGGGAAGAAGCCATGCATAATATCCTAGACATGGATAAAGGAGCTCACATAATTAATGGTCTTGAATGTAATGGAGATCCCCCACTTCGACTGAAATCATGAGGTTAACGCTTGCATTAAAATCCTCCTGTCGTGCTACCATGGAGGTTATCTTTGGATCTATAGACACATCACTATGGATCCGACGCTGATCCATCCCATCACAGGACTAAGCATGCAAGGACCAGACCCTCACCATTTCTACCCAGGGAAGACTTCAGATCACTCTTTGGCATAATTCATAAAGGAAGCCTATGGAAATGTAGAGAAGGGAAAGCGAGGCTACAAGGTAGGCTCCATCTAGGATGGCGCAATGCACCTAAATTTTCAACTTATAGCTGGTAATCGCATTAGAAAAAAATGTCTGACGTAGGTCATTAGATTTGTCATAGACCTCATAGGGAAGTGCATAGAAGGCATGCAAATGAACTGGGTGAGATACCTCATCAACGAGTTGGAGAAGGACTACCAAAAAGAAAAAGATCAGGGATATGAGTTTCATTTTAGTTGGCTACTAGTAATAATCGCATTTGTTGCTTGGAAAATGCCAGAAGGAGAAACCTTCCTAGAAGTGGAGCCATTGGAGCCATTGGCCGCAAGGTTCTCCACCTTGTGGTATACAAACGATATGGCGAAGCAGTGGTAATTGAACATAGTGTTCCATGATTACTACTTATAGCTAAAGCATACTATTGAAGAATTTCCATGAATGAAACCTAATACTTTGCATCAGTACAGACCCCTAGCGAAGTTCTACGTAGATCAACACTTTATCTACATCACTGCACGTAGGGACGAAAGTCGGGAGGAGTTGTAGTCCTATTACAAGCTGATTGACAAAGACATGGAGGAGATCACCAAAGAATGGCCAGCAAAGTTCCTTGTACTGGTGGAAGACGCAGAACTCTCTGGCCCCCGACATCATCAGAAGTCCATTGGTCACCTGGGTCGAGCATGATGGACAGACTAGCACGAAGAAAAAGAAGAAAAATAAGGAAGTGCAGAACATATAAACCGATGAGGAGGAAAATGCATCAGAGGAAAGTAGGCCTGACTCACTGACAAGAGGAGGAGGAGACGAAGTGAACCAAGAATGAGGAGGGGAAGAAGGAGACAATCAAGAAAAAGGTGAAGTTACACCGCCAAAGGATCCCCCTACAGAGGCCGAAACATTAAAGAAAAGGAAGGTTTCCCTGCATAAACCCTCATCACGGAAGAAGACCCGAGCCAATAAGCCTCAGTCGAAGAATGTGCTCACAATGGATGATATTAATCTCATCATTGCAGCCGTGGAGGATACCTCAAAGGATATTCTGCAGAGACATGAAGAAAAGAAAGAAACACTATATGAAAGAGTAGAGAATGAGCTCAAGGACATACAACAAGCTATCCATTCGATCCACGCAATCCCTACTACACTTTATTCAACGGAAAGTGTAGAATTGGGGGATGAGCCCACCCAATTAATAAGATTAGTAGATGTAATAGAGGCTCGACTTCATCGATTTCAAGAAGAAAATGAGCAAGCTACAAAATCCGTGAAGCAATAAAAGGAGGAGGTCTTATAGAAACTTCGAGATGCGTAGAAGGAGAAAGATGAAATTCAGTCAATTTTCGAGGAGGAAAAACCGAGGATGCAAAAATAAAAAGACCAGCTGCTCACAGAGTAGGTTATGGTTAAAGAAGAAGTGACTAAAGAAATTTTCTCTGTGTTGGTCTTGACACAGGAGGAACTAGAGTCAACTGAGATTCAAGTGGGGAAGCTTGTCGAAGATATTCAATAGCTTCAAGCATGGGTAATGGAATTAGAAATCCAAGTAGTGTCGAGCACTTCGCAAGAAGTGCGCGATCAGAGAGAATAAACTACTAGGAAAATAATAGAAATAATCAGAGCACTCACCTTAGAGTGTAAGAAACTGGGTGATTGGAGTGTGCATACTTATGAGCACCTTGTAGAAGACCTAGAGCTGAGGAAACTGGAAGCAAAAATTCAGTAGGTGAAGCAACAAATATCCACCATGTAGGCACAGATGAAGCTACTTACTGCAGTTGAGAAAATGAAGCGATCACAGGAACAACACACATTCTAGCAGTAGGTTACTGCCATCCAGAGAAAATTCATGGAGGTGACACAGAGACTCTAGCCAGTGTAGGACTAAGTTTGCATTCTTTTTGAATATATTGAAGGCCAAGGCTCACAGCTAGACCAAGTAGTTGCGATAGTAGAACAATTCCTCGAAGGGACTATTACATAGCAAGTGATTCAGGAGTTCTTCGAGTAGGAGGCTCTAGCAAAGCAACAGGTCGAGACAACTTGAGCTAAGCTCGAGGCCTTCAAAGTAGCCCTGCCCAGATGTAAGTGACTCAGGATGAGTCACAGGCGAGTGTTAGGGGCCTGTTGGCCCTTGACCAAGTTTTTAGGAAACATCGGTCATGTTTGGCCACTTTTGGGACTTCGATAGGTTGGTTGAAGATGGAACGCCCAGGTGAAGCAGAGATCACGGGATCTCACTTGTTTTGTGGACCCAACAAGGGGTTCATTAGGGTTTTGGGATGTCGAACCATGGGGTTACCCATGATTAGGCCTTGTTGTAATTGCATAACAAGAAGTAGCGAAGCGATGTAATGGGTAGATCTAGTTGGCTATGTGAACCATATGTGATGGGCGATTGAATTAGTGCATGACTACTAGTGGGGTTGGCTATGTGAAAAGAGTATGGTTGGTTATGTACAAAGAGTATGTTTCTCTTAATGCAAGAAATTGTAAGTTGCTTGGTGCAATATGGTTTTGTAAAGTAAGGATTTATGTGAACAGTCTGTGTAGGAGTTGGCTCTATGCCTTGACCTAGATTTTGAGGAAGGTGGATCTAGTGCATAGTGCGCATATCACCTGTCCATTACGGAGTCGTGATCTGTGGATTTTGCATAGGAGAAGATGAATATAATAAGATAGAAGACTAATAAATAATAATAAGAAGAAGTTGGTTGACATAGCCCCACACTGGGGTGAACCATGTATATACTGTGTCTTGATATGCTTTGTGCGATGTTGTTTATGTAGTTATTTTCTTAGTGTTGTTGTTGTTATGTATAATGAATGCATCTGATATTGTAGCTTAGTGATTAATGATGTGAGTGAATGTTATATCTGAGTTAATGCTATGTGCTAAGTGATGGAAAGTATTGGATCTGTATTGTTATTGTGTTGATATGTAACAAGGGTTTAATTGCAATGTGAATAAGGTTCAAGAACTAATGCATGTTGTTGGCTAAGTGCTTGGTTAAGTATTGTAATCATAGATCTGTGTCCCAGCTCAGTTGTAGACACTTGAGTCCTACAACCCCCCCCGCCTCTACCTCGGGTGAGGCTTCATATGCTTCACAGGTGTTGCAGAAAGGGACGATAGTTAGGGTTTTGTTGGTGCGTTGTTGAAGCGTTGAACCCTGGGTATGACCCTGTGCCAACAGAGAGTCTCTATCTTTACTATGTCAATGTTGAAATAAAATTGCTTTTTTGTTAATCTGTTAATCACAAATACTAATGTAAGAATATTTTTTTTTTGGTTTGGTTCAGGACTTGGCTTGATATTATGTGGTGGTGTGACCAATGCTTAAATGTGTCTTCACTAAGTTGATGGAAAAAAAGTGGCAAAGTTGTTAGTTTTGAACTAATGTTTTGTATATTATCCTTCTTATAATGCATTAAATTAAGCATCAAACTCTTAAATACTTTTCTACTATGTATTAATTTAAATGTTTCCTTTTATGTTATAGGTTATCAAAATTCAACATAATCATGTGTACAAAAGAAGTAAGAAAATTAGTGTAACAATGGGTTAGAAGACATAGAAAGAAAGAATCACTTGAACAAATGGAAGAATGAAGAAAGCCACTGTAAATATTACAAAGTAAGAGAGACACTGTCTCACATTTACATCAACATCTCAATGAAATATTTTAGTGGTCTTTGAATGGTAGGCTTGTGGCATTTCCATTTCACCAATAGAGATCTCTATGAAATTAAAATGATGAGATTCTCTATATTTATTATGTCAATGTTGAAATAAAATTTCTTTGTTGTTAATTTGTTAATCAACAATACTAATGTAAGAATAACTTTGTTTTGGTTTGGTTCAAGACTTGGCTTGATATATTGTGGTGGTCTGACCGATGCACAAAGGTGTATGCACTAAGTTGATGGAAAAAAAGTGGCAAAGTTGTTAGTTTTGAATTAATGTTTTGTATATTCTACTTCTTACAATGCATTAAATTAAGCATCAAACTCTTAAATACTTTCCTACTATGTATTAATTTAAATGTTTCCTTTTATGTTATATAGGTTATCAAAATTCAACATAATCATGTGTACGAAAGAAGTAATAAAATTAGAGTGGGATTAAAGTATAATCATCCAAAGTACAGGTCAATTTATGTTCCCTAGATACAATCTATAGGTTCTTCCCTGAAATTGTAAATAAGGTTTGGTAAACTTTATAATTCATCAAAAATACATCTTTTGTTAATTGAATGTACCATGAAAGTAAACTAAATTGGAAATGATTCTAGAATCCTAGATATTCATAAAAACATGTACTTTCAATGAAAAATAAAAAAATATGGAATGTGCATGTCACTTGTTTAAAGAAATTGTAATGGTATTCCATCTTCAATTATTCGTTCATGATCGACTTTGGACATTTTCCATTTTCTATTTTTTTTTATTGGACTTCTATTAACTTTATGCGCATTGCACATACCAAATGACTATATTGACAACCTATGACATTTGACTGGTAGTCTTGAAAGTGAACATGAGTATTGGTTTGATGGGTTTCTTGAAAAAAATATCATTTCAATACAATGGATCCTCTTTCATATATAAAACCGTTATCATCAAAATCATCTAATAACCTTATCTTTTGTTCTATGCATCACATCAAATAATATTTCACATTTTCAGTGTTGTCTACAAGTGCAACCATGGAAAATACATCTCCTACAAATAATTGGATATATTGGACACCAAATAGTTCGTGTTAGATTATCACACAAGCACATATAAAATTTAATTGAAAAAATTTAAACATAAAACTTACTTTCTCTAACAAGATTAGAATCTCTATTTCCATCAACTGACACTATAGTTTCATTTGATTCCATCTCCTCTGAGCTTGCAAGTGACAGTTTCTCTTTTATGTTAAGTTTGGTATGTCTCCAAGCTTTAACATGTACTGCATTTTCATTTTCGCAAATATATATGGATTATGTGTCCTCTATGAAAACTAAACAAAAACAAGATTCATTTCTTCTATCAAATGTAAACACATTTTGATAACGTTTTGTTTTAACTGAATGCATTTTTCGTGTCCCCTGTATTGTACTGACTTCATATGGGATTGATCTATTTACATCTTGGATTCCAACATACCAAAAAAACCTGCACAAAACAAGAACTTGTTAACTTGAAATCTCTCAAGAAAATGATTAAAGATTGAATATAAATTTGAACACGTTCAAATAAAAATATCATGTGTACATGTGTAACATGTATATATAGACACACCTATGCACATCCATTGAAGGATTATTTTCATGGCTTAGCACCATTTCGCACCATTCAACAACTTGATCAATGGATTCAAATCGATCGGCATGGGGGATCATATGATACCTTCGAAGTGCACATTTTACACATGCCCTTGCATGGTTGTGCTCTCCTTTTCCATGACCAGTCTCAAAAAAGTTCCAACAATGTGTAATGTTTGATTTTTTTACGAAGACGACATAACCAACTGAATGATCGTGAAGATTTGAACTGACTTGCACACCCATCTGACCATATCCAATGTCAATCGAATTTAATTCCACGTTCTTTCAATGAATCATAAAATTTATCAAAACAATGTTGTACATAATGTGTGTCGTGTGCTCGATCATCATTTATATAAAAGTGATATTCTTTAATAACATGTCGATTGTCATTGGTGTTTTCTATGTTATCAAGACTCCGTTGAGCATGTCTATATATAATTTGGACAAATATCGTGACTTGATCGGAATGATAATATTCACTCTATATTTCTTTTTGTGAAATGAATGTGTAATTCTCTACAAAATCAACTATAGACAAAATTGTCCCTGGTGGAGACACTTCACAGGATTGTTTGAATTGTAGGTCTTTCCATCGATCTCTATGTGAATGCTTGGTGTATTTATAGATTTCTTCCTCAAACTTCTTCAAACAGTCTATCAAACAGATTGTATCTACTTTCAAATCAATCCTTTTGGAAATAACATTTGAAGAATGTGGAGCCGTGTTGTTGATATATTCATATCTCTTCCAATTGACTGTTATATTAGAAAATGATTGATCATTCATATCAATAGGATACTTTGAGTGAAAAAAAATTAGATTTCCACAAACATCACATTTCTTTCCACCAACACATTTTTTTTTGTAAAATAATTCATCACCTTCTCTTTCACATAGAATTTCAGATATAAAAGCATGGAATGTGGAAGGAGGAGGTGAACTTGGCCATAAATTTTTACCAAAATCAAGAAAAGTGTCATAATACAAATCAAATTCCACATGATAATGACAACAACAAGTGTCACGAATAGGGACGGGTCTAACAAACCATGGTTTTTGTTGCACAAATGTATTGACGAAAAATTTAACTTCTTTGTGCTCTTCTTTGAACTTATTGAACAATTATATTTGTGTCAATGGGAATATATGTTTTGGATGTTCTTCATATTGTTTTCATGTTATTTTTGTCGGAACACACCCCTTGTATGTGGTGAAACATGATATTCTATCAACGAACAATTATGTGCCAATTCTTTAACATTTTTTGCAAGTCTATCTTTGTAGGGTTGTCTAGAAATCACTGTCCAACAAGCCAATTTATCATTTACATCTATTTGCAATCGAAAATTTCCATGTTTGTACAATGTTTTTCTTGGTGTTCCCATTGTTTTTTCCATGTGTTGTGTCAAATGATATTTTATATTGCTAGATGAAACAACTATTGTTTGTATCACTCTATGTGAAACACTGACATCTTTTTTTGAGATTTTCCAAAAGCTTTTAATACGCTAGTTATATTGTCAAAGACATTCTGTTTCACCTTTGTATCTTTTGTTGACTTTTGAATACCCAATAATGATGTAGCTTCTTTTAACTGTTATTGATTCATCTTTGAGAAAAGTATTATACATGTTCTTAGTTCGATATCTTATATAATGCTTAGCTTTTTTCTTCCCAAATTTGTCAGTATAGACATACATTTTCTAATATTTCATTATCAATGTTGATAGATTCTCCTGCATATTTCAATTTAAAGTTTATATTAAAAAACAAAACCTGAACATAAATTCACTAAACTATATACAAGTGTTCATCTTGTATTATCTAAATTTATGTACATACATATAGGTGATTCATCTTCTCCTTCAATTTTGGTTTCAACGTCTTCTACTTCAATTTCAGTTTCAACGTCTTCATTGACATTATGAGACAAATATATTTATGTTTTTTGAAAAACATTAAATCATAATTACAATCAATTATATTAAACAATATTTTAAATTTGAATTCTATACTTTTAATATAGACAATATGTGCATGCATACCTAGTTGGACTTCTTCTTGTTGAAAATATTTATTTACATTATCATTGTTTCATTCTTCAATATTTGCACGTTCTCATCTATTTATCAAATAATGCTCTTTTCTTTGATCATTATGGTGAGTTTCTTCTCGAGTCCGATCAAATTTTCTCTTGCACAAACTTTTGTTTCCCATGAGTATAGTTATCTGTAAAAGTTATGGTCAACCAAGAGTTCACCTTGAAAAATGATCAACATTTATCTTTCAACATATAAATTGTTATTCCAATAAAAACTTGAACAAACATCAATTACCTTCTTCAACAAAAATGAAAAAGATGATACAAAACTTTTTTTAGGTGCTCTAGAAAACCATGAAACAGGTGATGAATTGTGTTAAATGTGTTCAGCCAGAAGCGTATTTATACGACTTGGCATGAAATGAAACAATATGGCGTGTCTTTTCATTTTTTTTGACCGATATAATTGGATCAACCATATGTCGGCAGAAAATCTTGGAAGACGTTTAGTTTTGATGGAATCTATTAGAATTTAGTTTTTCAGCCAAAAGATTCTTTCTACTGAAAAATAGAAATTGGGACTATATCTAGAAACTAGAGAATTCCCCCAATCTTACCTAAACTTTGGAGGTTGTAGACTCCTACAAATAATCATAATTTGGTTTTGAAAATGACACCAACATTTGCAAAATTGAATCTACTTTCAATTCCTATAATTTGTTTTCATTTTCAATATTGTTTTTATCTGATTTTCTTTATTAAAAAAAAAAAAAAAACTGCATAATATTTTCAACAGACATTATGATTCAATAAAATTAACTAATTGTATCTATAAAAATACATAGTGAAAAAATTAGAAATTTTTTTATTCATAATCCTTAAACTGTTCTTTTCAAAAGGGTATTTTTTGATTTTAGTTTTAAATAAAAATTAAGATAGATACAAGGTGGGGGAAAACATGTGTTTAAAATGTGCAACATTTTCAACTTGGTCAACTTAAAAAAATTCTAGAAATTATAATATTCATCTGTTAGATTCAGAATTATAGTCATAATAAAATAGAGTTTTTGTAGATTGTTGCAGTATATTTTGTTTGTTAAAAAAAAAGGTTTAATAATAGAAATAGTGTTGCGGGGGGGGAAGAGAATAACTCATTATCATTCCTTTCATGTTTAAGGAACATACTGTTAAACAATTATCAAATTGATATATCAAATCTTAATTAAAAAAAATTGAAAAATAGTCATTTGAAAGTTAACAAAATTATTTACAAGTTTTGTTTTTACTGTAAAGTGAAATTATAAATATATCAAATACTTTTGTATGATGGAAATTGAAGAACTTGTGAAAATATATTTTTTTTCTCATAAAACAAGCAAAATAAACACTCATCTTCATGATTATACCAATTATCTCTAAAGAAATTTTGGATAAAAGGGGGAATTGTTATAAATTATGATCCAAAATAATTAACTTAAGAATTTAGTGAATAAATTTTTTATTAAATAAATCATTAATGTAAAAGGACACCTACACACTCATGTGACTGTGTGAGATGTCCAAGTTAGTTTTAGTTAGTTCTAGATAATGGTATTTCTAGGCATAGATTTTGGGATATTTATCCCATTTTATATTCTATGAGAGGTCGATTTTTAGCCCTTAGCCCTCACATTTTACTATTGTAATAGTTTTCCTTCTTTAACAAAAGTTATATCTTTAGGTACACTTTGTCACTTACTTCACCTATAATTTATCCCTTTACATTGCATAATTAAAATAAATTATCAGTTTTTAATTAATTACAAAATCTATATAGGAATCATTTAAATCAATTAGAATTTAAGATTCAAATTAATTTACTTTTTAATTAAAAATAATGAGGAGAGGTTCTCCACTATCAGATGCCAATATTTATTCATTGAGGATAAACTTCACAGTATAAAAACTCTATCGCTATTGTTTTAGTACTATTTCCCATGGATCTAAGACAAGAACCTCAAGGTCAATAATGTTGTTCCTTAAAATACATACTTCACCTGTAATTAAACCCTTTGCATTACAGAGTTCAAATAAATTATCATTTTTTTAGTAATTACAAAATTTATATAGGAATTATTTAAATCAATTAGATTTTAAAGTTTAAATAAATTATTTTTTAGTAATTACAAAGTTTATATAGAGATTATTTAAATCAATTAAATTTTAAGATTCAATTTAATTTTTAATTATAAATAATATTTTTAATTACAAATATATTTTTAAATACACAAATATTTCAAATTAAAAAATGAACTTTGACGTAGATATTAATTGAAAATCAAAACCTTTGCTTCATAGAGTTGATGACAAAGATACATGAGCTACTAAGGAACCCACCATGAAGAACCTACGAGACATAAAGTTAACGATGAAACTCGTAAGCACTTTCCATCAACATATGTGTGAGAACATGCGAGAGGAAGGAAAACAACAAGCATTCGATCGAAAGGAACTTCCTCTCCCAATGCTACCTTGATATTTGATTCTTATCCATACAACGTGTGATGGCATATTTGTCCCCAAAAATGAACAAGGGAGATTGTGGAGCAACAAGTCCATGCCGAGAAAGTACCAATAGCATGTGTAATAGATAACAACAACAAAAAAACATGTAATGATTGACTTTGTTAATTTTAAACGAAACCCTAGAAGATTTCCAGTGGATTAGCATGTCTCCATGTAAGTAACATTATCGATGCAATTCATTATGCAGGGAAGATACATCTAATTCTAAGGTATTACCTATGCAATGAAGCTCACATAGAATTTGTAGCATAGGTTTCCCTATTATGTAGGGTAGAGTAGGATAAGAATTTATTATATATTGAATAATTCTTCAAGAGTGCATTTGTCTTTCAAGAAACAAGGCAGATGGCATGGAAAAAATTTACTTGTTGACATATTCTTTGGTATGAAGATAATCATCATGATACAAATAATAAATAATAAAATAAATAATAAATATACAAAAAAATATTGTTCTCTGATAATCAATTGCCTTTGAAATGATCATGAACATGAGTATTGGCAGGAGAGGGCACAGTCGCCGAATAAATAGCAATAACCAAAATTCTTCTTGTCTTAATTTCTACTTTTATTTCGCCTCTAAACACCATAGTTTCAACTCAAATGCAATGAGATACATGAATTAATTACCAATAAGAGACAATACATGCAAACAAAAGAGTACATGATTAAAAATGAATTATATATAACCGAAAGTTCTATAATGGAAAGGAGCATTGAATAGAAAACAATTTGCCTGAGGAAACAAGTGAACTTGTGTTTGCTGTAGATGACCAAAAGATGAGCATAGGAGTGACAAGCATAAGCAAGGCCCAGAAGAGAATGATCAATACAAATGCAGAACACAAAATTTCATCAGCTTAATTTAAGAACTCCAACAATCATGGAGAACTAGGAGAACAGACAATGGGCACCAATGATTTCAGTTGAATTCAATTAAGAAGGCTCATAACCTCCATGTGTGTAGTTGGAGGGGAATCTGAGGAAGAATATAGCCAGGCACTGATGTCCCCTTCATCCTGCTGTCCATGTTCTCACGTATAATTTTTATTCTTATTAATTTATTAGAATCCATGTAGGTGAAGGATCGAATCAAATCATGCTACATTTCACAATATTAATCTAACCTAACAATGCTTAAACAAATTTAGGGTGGATATGACCACTTGTGTTTATCTGTTATCAAACTAGCAAAGCTAAAATCATATAAAAATATGAGAATGTTTACTGACTTGGTTTGTTTATTACATATTTAGTGTAACGTAATGAGATGGACTTAACCAAATTTGTCTAAGAGAATCTGTAAGTTGATAGTAGGAAGGTGAGTGTTGATATTTTTTGTCTATAGGTGGAGGAAGGTGAGTGTTAAAATTGATTTATGGGATTGTGAGAATGTTAAAAATGATTTATGGAATCAGAGATAAATTAAATTACAACAATAGGATTATTATTTTGTAATTTTTTAAAGATTGTTAAGCCCTAATATTGGATCATTACCCCTTAATTGGGGCATATTATATTAGTAATGTTATTTTATTTATGTCGGCTTTAGGCCATTAGTTGTAATTATACCTCTTAGTCTCCTATATATACCAAGGAGACATT
>JZKD02S2353210.1:288299-298371 GCA_000966675.3 Picea glauca | reverse complement strand
CACATGAAAATCTTATAAATTGATAAAAGTGTATACATTATTTCTTCTTTCCACAATTTAAAATTTAATTATTATTATTATTTATTTAGCAATCATTTCAAATATTTCTCTATAAAATAAATAAATCATTTATATTATAAAGTTATTATTATAGTTTTATTTAATAATCATTTATTTCAAGTTATTACTTATTCATCATAACATTACTCACGATTTCCCTATCATAATATTTGACATCTAATGACTTTTAATTTAATAAACATCCACATCAAAAATCTTCACAAAATTAAATAAATCATTAACATTTAAAAATTATTTACTTATAAATCATAACAACTCTAAAAGACTATAATATTATTTATTTATTGATTGTCACAACTGATGATAAGATTTTATTCTCTTATTAGTCCCTATTATAGGCAAAGAAGGACTATAGTGATCAATAATTCGTTGACTACATATTAGTTTGTCCTTTGACCCAAATTATTTGCACAATACCTATTGTTGGAGCTATGGAATTAAAATCATATATTTTTATATAATAAAAAGTACCATATATGTATTGATTTGATTGGATAAGATATTGGAGGTCTTATTGTCGGCTTCACTATTCCTAATGTTTTATATGACAACATATCCAAGCTTTTTCTCGTATATAGTGTTTTTTAATCATATATTTTTCCTCTATATTGCTTGAAGGTGGATTAATGCTAGCATTAGTTTGAATGTTTGTATTAGCATTTTCTGCTAGCTGAATATATCCATAAGTTTTCATATGTACTAAGCATATTGAAATGTTTTGATATCCAAGGTTTATAGTGATTAAGAATTCCAAATTTTATAGCATCCTTGTTGGATGTATTTTTGTTGAAATGTATTGATACTTATTCCGAGATGCCTCAATAGGCCTGACAACTTAAATGTTTACATGATGCGACGTCCTCCAACAACCCTAGCAGCTTAAATGTTTGCATACCGTGAGGTCCTTAAACAGTCTGACAACCTTAAATGTTTATGTAAATACGCTTCTCGGAGTACATTTTTCCTCGAAATTTTCTATACAGTTACAGTGAATTTGCACAGTCTTGTTTGTCCACCACTAGTTTAATAGCCATTGTATGTTTCATCCTTCTTCTTCCTTTGCAATGCAATTTCGTAATCGTTGAATCTACATACATTGTTTACTGGTTCGGTGAGTGCTTCTTCTTTGCTGGTTTGTCGGTTGCTGCTTGTTGTTGTTTCGTTCGCAATTCGACTTGCACTTCTGCATTTCATCGTTTCAGAGTAAGTTTCGATACAGTAGTTTCATTTTGTATTCCTTGTTTATTATTTAGTCTTTGCAGTTTGCAAGTAATAATGTTTTCTTATTTGTAGTGGCATGCTCCTCGTATGTTTCTGGTTCCTTCTATGCTTGGGTTGTAGTTTCGTAATTGTTGGAGATACATATGTTGTTTACTAGCTCGGTGGTTCTTGATGGTTCATTGGTTCATGGGTTGCTGGTTCTGTTTGTTAGGCTCGGGTTTGTGCTTTGGAGCCCTAGGGGTGAAATTCAACGTGTTCGTGATTTCTCGTTGGTTTGGTGCTTGCTGTTTTCTTTTGTTTGATTTGGCCTTGCAGGGTTGGGGTACAACAGTGATGGTTGGAGATTTTATTTTTTCCCTTTTTTTTGGATTATTATTGTTTTTTGGTGCGCTTGACGGTGTTCATCCCTTGCACTCACGAGTCGACATATAGTTGTGTTATTTTCCCTGTCTGTCGAGGCCGATATTTATTATTCTATGATATTTTGCTGGTGTTTCAGTGCTGCCATGAAAGAAAATACTTGCATGAAAAATTGTTCGAGGAGTACATGTGGAATTGCAATATCCATTGTTTTTTTGTTGGAATAAAGAATATGCAGGCTGCATTTATAAACCATGTATGGTCAGATGTGTCGATATGACATTACATGTTCTTTCTCCTCTACATAAGATGGTGTGCACACAATACAATTTGTGTTGTGCTTGAGATATGATATGTGCAACAAAGATTCTAGAAGATTATATTTGGATATTTGGAAGCATGTCTGGGTAGTTTGCCATGGAAAATCGAAAACTTGTATCGTGGGAACATCAGTCCGTGTAGAGGATAAATAATATGTGTTTCCATTGGTGGAATCATATCTGGATAAATTGCCATGAAAAAACATAAATTGTTTAGCTACGACCATGCAATTGCGTGATATTTTGTGCCTTGTAATATATTTTGGGCAGGGAAAAAAAATACACATTTACAACCATGGATAGAAAAGAGAAAAGGTTCATGTTTCTGCCTATCTTCTTGACTGTTTGTTGAGTCTGTTTTACTGTATGTACATATTGCTTGTCCTCTGGTGAACACCAGCTTCCATTGTTGTCATTGTATTTTGTGTGTTCCCACATTCAAACAAACAAAATAGCTGGAGAAAACGAGGGAGTCTTCACTACATCGGTTGAAGATGATATAGAAAGGTGCATGCTTGTACTGTTATTTCATATTGTGTTTTTTTGTATTTCATTTATGGTCTGTATATGTGTTCACCTAGTTTATTATATGTACATGTTGCGTACCTTCCTACATGATAAGTTATCTTCGTTACATGTCTTCATGCATACTAACCTGGTTCATGTCCATTGTGTTTCCACTGCATTACTACATTTAAACAAACATAATAGCTAGAGATGATGATGGGTTCTTTCGCAGGTAAATAACCCTCTTTCTCTTTCTTTTACGTGTCTGTCTTAATTATAAGTTATCTTCAATACATGCCTTCCCGCATACTAATCTAGTTCATGTTCATTGTGTTTTCATTGCATTGTTGCATTTAAACAAACATAATGGTTGGAAAGGATGATGGACTCTTTGGCAGGTAAATAGACCTATTTCTCTTTATTTTAGATGTATGTCTTCATACTAACTTTCCTTTATGTCCATTGCATATTCGACGTTGCTGCCTTGGAAAAAAACTGGTTGCTTGGATAGGGAGATGAATTGTTATGTGCAACAACACAGGGTTATGTGGTACAATCTTCTAAAATGTATACCAAGTGTGATGGTAAATTAAATATAAAAACCAAGTGGGGGCATATAATATTAGACTTGAAAATGATGACTTGGTAGTTGTAGCATCCCCATCGTTACATTTACATGCAAAAAAGCAGTGCAAATTTTTTGTCATAAATAGGAAAACAACAACGATTATAGCTAGATGAAATAGCTAGCGGTGAGCACCATGCCCGTAGAATAGGCTACAAAAACTATGACTCCACACACTGGCATAAGGGAAACTTGGAAAAACATGCATAGATCATCAAGGGGGGCGACTCCCCACCCTTCGTAAACAAGACACGCCTACAAGCTAAGGGATAACCTCCCCCTCTCGACACAATGACTTGGATGAACAAGACTGGAACCTCAAGGTGTGTGACCCAATGCAAGAAGGCATTCTACCCAAGCGCCAATAGTAGCTTACAACAAATCAACAACACCCACCTAGATAACTTCGATCGACAAGACGCAAGAAAATAACCCTCGCATTAAAAAGGGGGCACAAATGACAGGAGGATTCTTGTTTCATACAAGGCAACCAGTATGGTGAATCGACTATACCCATCACCCCTTCTAGCTTGACCTAAGGCGCAAGGTGCATAAATACCAATTACCTAAAGGCTATTAATCATTACAGTTGATGCATCTATTAAATCTCGTCCCTCAAGCTTGTGCAAGGTAATCAACCATTAAGACTACAACCTTTATGTCTAACAACCCTATAACACACCAAATCACTTTTGCCCAACAAAGGTAATCCTAGCTCATTTAAACAAACCAAAACCTAACACCTTTACAATTTTAACCCTAAAACAATTTCTCCTATAACAATCTACATCTATATATTCCAGGATTCATTTATTTATGTGGGTAAAATTAGTTAAGTCATTCAACTAAAAACGGTTGATTTATAAGTTTCCAAAGAAGAAGATTAAGTAAGGTTGTTCTTCCCTCCAAAAAAAGTAAATCGTTGGCCACAGTTTCACCTATTGTTGTCCATAAAACAATGCCAACATAACTTTCGTAATACTCGAGTGCTGTCAAAAACTATCATGTCGTCTTATTTGCACCATTACTCATAATATAATGTTGTCTCTATGGCTATTGTAACAGTCAGATAAAAATGCGGGCAACACGCAAATACTAAAAAAAAAATTGATGTCGATGCAGCTATCATTACGTTCAACCTATCATACAATCCAGGCTATCAATAAACATTAATATGTTGAGCAATGACATTACTGACCACATCTAAGAGTCACAACATTACGGATTTTCATGGTAGCCTGGGATACAAATAAAGGAAGGGAAGAAACATAAATTAAAGGAGATTCGTAGACTTGTTCCTCCATACGGAAACGTTTTCAAGATACATTCCCGCTACACAACAGATGTGAAACCATTAAAACCCCGGTGACAACATTTCGTTTACATACAGTGAATTTAAGGCCATTTATTGAGAAAAGAACGTTGTGAAAAAGGGAGTAAATGTTGTGAATAAGGTATTCAACATGCAGTTACTTACCACAGGAGCTCAGGAGTGTTTAAAGATTCACCTCACACTCAATAAAGGGGTGGATTCATTGTCTATCAAGTTAATCCACCACCAATAGTTACAGGTTTAAACCACAGGCATCCCAAGGCCAACTCCACCATTGATAGCATGGAAATCGAGGTCAGTGGTGGACAACATGCTGTCGGTATAGTTTGCAAATTCAGGGTCCGTCAGGTAGGTAAAATGAAGTTTGGGAAGTGTGCAAATTGTGGTCCATTGGGCAGGTAGAATGCGGACTATGTTGCAACCTTGTCATGGATATATGGCTAGTAAAGCACAGTCTAACACTGCACATTCACCAATCGCTAGAAGAAGGAAACACTACCCTAAACAGTGAAATGCCCAAATGTGTTGTCGGGTAAAATTTCGATTAAAAGGTGATAAACACGCTGAGAGAAATCGCTATTGAAAGGTGATCAAATTGTAGACAAATAAAACGGCTAAAGTTCACATCCAGAAGATGATAATTGGAAACGTGGTCTGAGGATTATTTCACAGTCACGAAGGGTTAAAGCCTCGTTGTCGCGCCATGGTAATTGTTGTCTGAATTTAGATAAAACAATAAGGATTTCCATCAAGGGCATAAAATCATGGGGACACTAACAGGTAAATCATGGTAAAAATTTCAGAACTCAGAGTAAAACAAAAACAATCTGATCAAGATAATAACACATTCATCATACTGTAAAAATGTATTAACTCAAGGTAAAAACAAATCCATCTCAAGATAATACGCATTCATCATTTCATCCTAACGCTAAGTCATGCATTCATTGTCGATCAAGGTAGAGACTCGCTACCTATGAATGGAAGAGGATTCGAGGTATTGTTGTTTGTTAATTTCGAAGTTGTTGATGTACAATATGTTGTCCATTAGAAATAAAGAAAATATTTGTAGACATATCAAGAAACGCCCTCTGGCAATAAAATATACTGTCATAAACACTGTCCACATAACTTATAAATTATCATTCAAGGGGGAAAATGCAAGCTAAAGTATCTTCAAGTAAAGCAAGTGCAGAGGTAATTAAACGCAGGAATGTCCAGCAAGATATGAAAACAAAGAGTCAAAAACTTCGCCAACATCAAAATTTGCAGGGTTTTATCAGTCAAGGCATGGAGAGTACCAACTAGGAAACCAAATAATCCACACATAGGAGTCGTTGCTAGGTGGCAGAATCAACAATCAGCCAGGGAAAAACATCAAGGGTAGACGACTGATAGGTTTGTCCTTCGCTTCATCATCCTCGCACAAAAAAGTAGGGCGTTGAGATCCATAGGTATTTTAACGCTAAGGCGACAACCATAGATCAGGCTCCTAGCTGACTACTCAAGTGAGGACTAGTGAGCTAGGGACGAAGGCTAAACAACCACGAAGGTCACAATCAACATAGCCAGGTGGTCAAGATGTGCGGGGAAATGAAGGTCATGGAAGACAATCTATCATCAAGCGAGGTTAAGGAAATTTCAGAATACCATCTAGACAATCAGTTCACTTACCTAAGTAAAAATGTAGATTTAAGCATAAGTCCTAAAACAAATTACCATGCAAATGAAGAAAGCGTATCGTTGCCTGTTCGGAGTGGACGTCCTTCATGCTCCCTGCAACTCTCACGTGTCGACCAACGAGACTTCACCAGTACCTCCCAACCAATGCTAGGGGTAATCTTCTTCCCCCTTAGCCCCCCGAGACCCAAAGGGGCCACACACTCACTATCCATATATTTCGTCTAGCTCCCAGCTCACCTCGCAAGGCCGAGATACCACTTCTCATTGAGATGGGTATCCCAACTCCCACAAGTTAAGTCAGTCAAGTGGATATTTCTGCAGTGTAACGTTATGCAAACAGAAGAAGGTCCTTCATCCTTCTCCCTCCTTCATTATATAGAGTTTCAAACTTCCTTTCTTTCCTAAAATCTCATTTAATTAAAGTTTTAAAAATAAATTCCTAAAAAATATTCTAGGTTCAAGTGTCCCCCATCCCCTACATTCCTCCATAATTTAATTTCTTTAATTAACTAATTATCTTTATTTCCCTCACCCACCTAGAGTTACTCCTAGAATCACTCCTAGGTGTCCCTAAATTCTCTTACAGGTTTTAATGGCTTTCCCTATTATTAAATTGCTAATTCAGTTTAAATTAGAAAGCTCCTAAATGGTAGATTCTTTACTAAGTTTGACTTTCCACCTTTTCCCTTAAGTTCCCCTTTTTCCCTTTTTATGTTTACCTCTTTTCCTAGTTTCCTAATATTTTAGATTTTCCCTCTTTCCCCTTTTTATGTAGAACTCAAAAAGGCAGGTGTGGAAATTAACCCTTTTTCCCTTTTCTTATTTAATTAGTATATTTTAAATTATCAAAGTAATAAAACAATTAATTCCCTTATTAAATTTTAATCCAACGGATTTTTTTTTGAAACAATTAATTTCTTACTCCCTTCATGTTACAAGATTTAACGAAGATCATAATTATTATTTATGTGGTTATTATTATTATTATTTTTATCGAGAGATAAAATTTTACCACTAGCATAATTTAGACTTATACCTTAAATTTTCGTGATAGGCGACATTCTATTAGGGAAACTGTTTTTTTTTTTTTAATCTTATCACAATGATCATCCTAAGGCTGTCTAGGTTCATTCATCTATCATCAACAATGCGACGTGCCCTTTAGGATGCACTAGGTGCTCCAAGTGGTGCCACTCGCCTTAATCTGTTCTCCTTGCGTGACGTGCCTTTCAGGACGCACTACGTGCTCCAAGGGTGCCACTCGCCTTAATCTATTTTCCTTGTGCGACGTGCCCTTCAGTATGCACTACCTGCTTCAAGGGTGCCACTTGCCTCTTGACTGACTTGGTAGACATAAAAAACCCTTGGAGTCAATACTCCGCTAGGTGAAATTTTGGGAGACTAAAGGCCTCTAAGAAATAAGGCCCCCGCCTTATTGCACGCCCCTTAGAATCATCGTGAGAAACTGTCGCAGTCTGCCATCATGGCATCATGGGTCCTCTCGAACTAGGTAAATGTTAACCTACAGTTCGAGCCATGACTAGAGTGCTAGTAGGTTGTGGTAGGGATGTTTTCCACACCTCTCCCTCAACATCTCTGGTAGTAGTGTGTGACCCCTTTACTCCACATGTGAGTCTGGTCTACAAACTATCGTCAGCCTGCATCATCAACAAATCATGTCAGAATATATACATATCATTTCATCTAATTAGATGAACTAATATCATAGTAAAACAATCAAACCCCAATGGTACACTCCTTGACTCGATTCAGATTCCAAGGGGTTCCATCGATGCCTCTGCATCCTTGAGGTCCAAAATCCTGCACACTCAGTAAAACCAAGTCAATAGCACCTGTCTATGTCAATACAGTTAAACCATGTCATCAACCCATAATGCCTCATAATCAAAATCAAATGTTTTAATAGCATAATAATCCGGATCACTTGCGAGCAAGTGTCCTCTAAGAATAAGTTCGCTCAGTGTGCCAGAGCAGGATGTTACAATAGTAATAGGCCTTTCTTCCCTCCCTATTTCTACTTTTTCAATTTTCTATTATCCCTTTTGTTTTCTAATTCATCTTCTTAGTGTGCTTTTTGAAAATTCCTTCGTGCGTCGGTTGGGGGACTAATGGTTTCACATATGTGGTCGTGCTTCTACCTTATTCCATAGTTACCAACTTTCTCGATTGCGGGTGCCAGGCTGGTAGGTTGAAGATTGCTCCCCTGGCTTCTGTGGGTCTGTGATATACAGATTGGCCATGATGCCCCACGCTCATGTCCTGTTTACTGTTAAACATTTCTCCAGTTAAAAAAACC
Organism: Picea glauca; assembly: GCA_000966675.3. Lineage (NCBI taxonomy): Eukaryota > Viridiplantae > Streptophyta > Pinopsida > Pinales > Pinaceae > Picea > Picea glauca. The sequence goes on along the minus strand of JZKD02S2353210.1, from coordinate 289,924 downwards.
ATATTCATACATTTTTATGATTATTTAATCCTTCTGATGGAAAATATACAAAGCATATGCTTGTTTAGTCCTGATGTTCATCTGCACATGCTTGCATCAGAAAAAGTTGGACTAGTTACATGGCCATGAGCAGCCAGTCATCCCAGACATCAGCAAACCAACAAGGCCAAAGGTAAATATGCATACGTTCTGCTCTTACTATGTTTACTAAAAAAATATCCTCGGGTATATATTCATCTATGGCATGGTGGATATGTTGATGTCATTTTCAGTACATGGTTTGTAGCTCACAAGAAGTATCAACAAGCATAAGCGAGATGTTGAATGTGCTGCATGTTTCACAAATTAAGAGGTGTGGCTGCAAAACTTTGGCTCCATAGTTCATCAAACTTATGTGTGTACTTATAGATTTGTTCCAATGAAAGAAGAATACAAAAAAAAAATGCACACTACCATTCACTTTAGTTTTCCTGTTCAAAAAATGTCACCAGGTCTAGAGTTGTGACATCCAAAGTACTGTCAATAGAGGTCTTGAACAACTACTGAACTAGACAAGTGTTCGTCGGGGACATAATGGTCGTCTATAGAACCTACTTGGACAAGGAAAACAAAAGTAGATCCATTATGCATGCTGACATGACAGACAAGGAGGCCATGATGACAGTGACACTGACTGTTCCTCCACAACTTGTCCAGAAACATGCAGAAAATATATTGTCACATAATGGGATATCCATTACAAATTTTAATATATTTCCCAAAATAGTATATGACCATGGTGATTGCGATCGAATTATTTCACTCAAAGAAACATGCATCATGGAAAAAATTCCTGCTGTTTATTCAGAATATTGTTTCATCCTAGACTCAACTATCAACCAGCTTGCACAGAGCACTGATATTTACCCAATTAGATAGATTGGGGCAGCTGTCACATTGGTGAGAAAACTTGGCTTGCAACACATTCTCCATATAAAGGATGGAGAGTCAGACAACAACAAGGCAATGTTACCTCTTTTCACACTCAGTTTTGTCCTTTACTTTCTCATGTACATGTATCTCTGATAAGTTACACAAATATTGCACTATTCCATGTTGCAGCTACAATTGTTTGATACCTATTTAGATTTGTTTTCGTTAATGGAACAACAAGTGCATAAAGAGAAGATTCCACTTATGTTGTTCAAAAATATAACAAAGAAGAGGGATGTTAGAGAAAGGATCTTTAGGACAACCCAAGCAATGTTTGTAACAGAGTTTCGAGCAGATATAGTAGAGTATTTGAAGAAACTATCTAGCTCTACAACTGTTGTGCATATACATCCACAAAATCATCCTCACTTTGATTATAGAAATATCCTTCAACAAATTTTTGTGGCCTGTTTAATTTTTTTTTTTTTTTAAGGGGAGGGGTGGTGCAGTTGTGTATTATATTGTTCAATATATTAATTCCTATGCTCACATTCCCAGGTTGAAGGTGTTTTAGTTGCAGCCAATGTGTACTTGTTCAAGGATAAATTCGTGAGTGCGGACACAGACCAATCTCCATAGATCCACCTGGATCTGGAACAAACTGAGACAGAATACTACTCTTTCCCTAGTTCTAAAGTATTGAATGGACAAGA
>JZKD02S2353210.1:273897-288289 GCA_000966675.3 Picea glauca | reverse complement strand
TCCTTCTAGAAGGATCGAGAACTTATTCGTTTTCTCCATTAAGAATCATTTCCGCACCCTGACCGTTGACACAGTGCGGAAGGTCCGCAGTCTGACTGAATGCAGCCTGCAGAAACAAGGCATTTCTGCATGACAATATATATGCAGCCTGCGTACTGTCTTCAAAAGAGTGATTTTGAGAAACTGACAAGTGTAACTTTCTTCATGAAAATGATCTTAAAGAAGAGCTAGATCTTCTATCACCATGTCATTATCATGTCATCATCTTGATAATAAAAAATGAGGATAACAGTACTTGACCCCATTTGAACCTGTATGTGAAAAATGCAACTCATGTACTTATGCCTCCGCTTTGATAAGTGATGATACTATTGATTGTCTATGATGCGGTGAAAAATTTCCACATATATATGGACATTGCGTCAATTCTATTATCTGAAACATGGGCAACACAATCGTGCATTTTATATTTAGGTAGCTTCTATTGCAAAATATGCCTCCTAAGTTGGCAGAGTTGTCGTATGAAACATATCTATAGAAAAGGCAAGCAATGTCTACATGCTGCGGGAGCTTCAGATACATAGAAAATTCACCTTAAATGAGGACATTGCAATTTTTCATATCGACTGAAGAAGGGGAAAAAAAATATATCAAACTTTGGGAGGAAACAAAAATACCTCTTGCGTCTCTGTAATATTTGTTCAACATCCAGATGAATGTTCGTCGGAATTGGCTAGTTGGGATTGCACACACATAAGATTAGCATGGAACAAAACCCCATATATCCCATGGCCCCACTTATTTTCTACTGATAACATATACCAGATGCAAGAGAAAACGAATGTGGCGACATCTTTTATTTGTATATCAAATTGTTTGGTGCAAAGGTTGATGGGTTCTTCTCTATGGAACCTTCTAGGAACTTGCTTGCAGTTTGTTTGAAGTTTGGTTGGTTCTTGGTTATGTGCTTTGTTTGTCAATTTTTATACCTTAGAACTCCAACTATTCTTTGGAGGACAAAAAACAATATAATTGATTTTTTTAGCCACCTACCTCGTAGATCCGCTTGATAATTTCTATGGCATTGTTACACAAATGTAGTATGTGGCTTGTTTTAGCAAATTTCCCTGATCAATGAACTTGGTCAAATTATTGTCCTGGAATAATTTGAAATCAACGAATATATAGTGTGTGAAGTGCAATTGTGCTATCATATCAACAAGAGGCCCTTAAAATTCAAATTGGTCATTGTTTTGGCATTTTTGCTTACTTGATGAACTTGGTAAAATTAGTGTGCTGGAATAATTTGAAATCAACGAATATATACTATATGGAGTGCAATTGTGCTATCATATGAACAATAGGCCCTTAAAATTCAAATTGGTCCTTGTTATGCTTGCAATGATAGAATTTAAAAAAAAACTTTCTTTTGTTTCCTTCAATTTTTTAAAAATAAGTGATTTAACATTCTTTAATAATTTAATGTAATTCACTTGTACAATATCAATATTTAATATTAATAATTTATTATTTGAAAATATTTTTTTTTAGATAATGTTATATAGGATGATCATCCCTAAACAACTGAAATATTGAACCTGCCAATCATGGAGTCATGTAGATTTGTATGTTGTGGAACTCCAAGTGTTGTTTGGAGGACATGAGACAATAAAAGTGCAATGTTGAGCCAATAAACCCGCAAGTCTGCCTCTCAATTTGTATATCGCGGAAGTCTGGGTGCTATTTGTAGGACACAGAACAATAGAGGCTCAATTTTCATCCCACCAGGTCGAGAACCCGCGATCCAAAAAGTGCCTAAGTATGGAATGAGGGATCCATATATGATCTATAAAATCTAATGTCCATACTTCATAAAAGTACATGTTTACTATGTATTTCTCGTTTGTCGGAAAAATTTTATATCACTTGCCTAACCAGATTGTACAAAATTTCTCTTCTAATTAAATTCTGCAACATCAATATTTAATATTAATAATTTAGTATTGAAAATAATGTTTTTAGATATGTTAGATAGTTGATAGGGATTACCATCCATAAACAATGAAAAAATTGAACCCGCCAGCCCTCAATTCCATCTGTCAATCTGTATATCGCGGAACTCTGAGTGCTATTTGGAGGACATGGAACAATGAAAGTGAAATATTGAGCCAACCAGCCCGCAGGTCTGCTTGCTAATTTGTATATGTGAAATTGTGGGTGCTATTTGTAGAGCATGGAACAATAGAGGCCCAATTTTCAACGTGCCAGTGCGAGAACCCCCGATCCAAAAAAGTGGCTAAATATGGAATTAATACAGAATCGCTACCGGAAAATAAAAGTGAAATGTTGAGCCAACCAGCCTGCAAGTCCGCCTGTCAATTTGTAAATCGTGGAAGTCTGGGTGCTATTTGTAGGACACAGAACAATAGAGGCTCAATTTTTAGCCCACCGGGCTGAGAACCCACGATCCAAAAAGTGCCTAAGTATGGAATTAGGGATCCACATATGCTCTATAAAATCTTATGTCCATACTTTAAACAAGTACATGTTTACTATGTATTGCTCATTTTTCGGAAAAATTTTATATCACTTGCCCACCCAGATTGTACAAACTTTCTCATCTAATTAAATTCTACAATATCAATATTTAATATTAATAATTTAGTATTGAAAATATTCTTTTTAGATATATTATATAGTTGATAGGGATTGTCATCCGTAAACAATTTGTATATCGCAGAACTCTAAGTGCTATTTGGAGGACACAGAACAATGAAAGTGCAATGTTGAGCCAACCAACCCGCAAGTTCATTTGTCAATTTGTATATCGTGGAATTGTAGGTGCTATTTGTAGAGTGTGAAACAATAAAGGCCCAATTTTCAGCCCGCCAGCTTGAGAGGCCTCGATCCAAAAAAGTGGCTAAATATGGAATTAATATGGAATCGCTACGGAAAAATAAAATTGCAATGTTGAGCCAACTAGCCCGCAATTCCTCTTGTCAATTTGTATATCACAGAAGTCTGGGTGCTATTTGTAAGACACAGAAAAATAGAGGCTCAATTTTCCACCGCTAGGTCGAGAACCCGTGATCGAAAAAGTGCCTAAATATGGAATGAAGGATCCACATATGATCTATAAAATCTCATGTCCATACTTTATAAAAGTACATATTTACTATGTATTGCTCATTTGTCATAAAACTTTTATATCACTCGCCTGACCAGATTGTACAAACTTTCTCGTCTAATTAAATTCTGCAATATCAATATTTAATATTAATAATTTAGTATTGAAAATAAAGTTTTTATATATGTTAGATAGTTGATAGGGATTGCCATTCGTAAACAATGGCAAACTTGAACCCGTCATCCCTCGAGTCCATCTATCAATCTGTATATCATGGAAATCTGAGTGCTATTTAGAGGACATGGAACAATGAAAGTGCAATGTTGAGCCAGCTAGCTCACAGATCCTCTTGTCAATTTGTATATCATGGAATTGTGGGTGCTATTTATAGAGCGCAGAACAATAGAGCCCCAATTTTCAAGCTGCCAGCCTGAGAGCCCCTGATCCAAAAAAGTGGCTAAATATGGAATGGCAGATCCATACATGCTCTATAAAAATTTCATGTCCGTAGTTTATAAGAGTACATACTTAGTATGTATTACTCATTTTTCAGAAAACTTGTAGGTGTGAAAGTTGGCGGATTCACAAATTCAGATTTCACATACTTTTATATCACCAGCCTGACCGACTGCTTCTCCATTTGATATTGTAATAAACAAATATAAAATGGCCCAAGTCTAATTGTGCTGTGACATGAATACGAGGCCCCTTAAATTCAAATAGCTGGCAAGTCTACTTGTCAATTTGTATATCGTGGAAATGTGGGTGCTTTTTATAGGGCACAGAACAACAGAGGGCCAATTTTGAAACTGCCAGCCCGAGAACCTGCGATCCAAATAGTGGATAAGTATGGAATTAGGGATCCGTACATGCTCTATAAAATCTCATGCCCATAGTTTTTAGAAGTACATCTTTACTATGTACTACTCGTTTCCTCCGAATCTTGTTTAGAAGACACAGAACAATAGAAATGCAATGTTGAGTGAACCAGTCCACATCTTCGGCTGTCAATTTGTATATTGAGGGACTTTGGGTGTTATTTGTAGGATACATAGCAATAGAGGCCCAACTTTGAGCCTGCCAGACCGAGAACCCGCAATAAAAAATGTGGCCAAGTATGAAATGCGGGATCCATACAAAATCTATAAGAACCTCGTATCCATACCTTGTAAGAGTTCATACTTAGTATGTATTACTTATTTTTTGGAAAACTTCCACCTTCAGAAGTTGGCAGATTCACAAATTGAGGTTTCAATTACTTTTATATCACCAACTTGACCGACCGCTTCTCTATTTGATATTGTAAGAAATGAATGTAAACTGGCCCAAGTCCAATTGTGTTATTACATCAACACGAGGCCCTTAAAATTGAAATAGTTCGCAAATCCACTTGTCAAATTGTATATGGAGAAAATATAGGTTCTATTTGTAGGGAATAGAACAACAAACCCCCAATTTTGAGCCCACCATCCCGTGAGTCCATTTGTAGTGTTAGATAGTTCATAGGGATCACCATATGTAAACACTCGCAAGGTTGGGCCTGCCAACCCTAGATTCCATTTGTGAATTTGTATATGGTGGAACTCTGAGTGTTGTTTGAACGACACAGAACAATAGAAATGCAATGTTTAATGAACCAAACTGCAAGACTACCTACTAATTTGTATATCGCAAAACTCTTGGGTGCTATTTGTAGCTAATGGAACAATAGAGGCCCAGTTTTGAGCCCGCTAGCCCGAGTACCCGTGATCCAAAAATTGGTTTAAGTATGGAATGCAGGAACAATACATGCTCTATAAAATCTCATATTCATACTTTATAAACATAGATTTTATGTATTGCTCATTTTTTTTGGAAAATTTCTTGGTAAGGAAGTTGGCGGATTTACATATTCAAATTTCACTTACTTTTATATCACTAGCCCGATCGACCGACCACTTCCCTATTTCATATTGTACACACCTCCTTGTCTAATTGAATTGTACAATATCAATATTTAATATTAATAATTTAGTATTCAAAAGAATGTCTTTAGATAATGTCCAATAGTTAATAGGGATTAGCATCTGTAGACAATTGCATGCTCTAGGTCACTAGCCTTGGAGTCCATCTCTCAATTTATATATCATGGAACTCTGAGTACTGTTTGTATGAAATGAAACAAAAGGAGTGCGATTTTGAGCAAGCCACCCCACAAGTCCACTAGCCAGTTTGTATATCACAGAATTCTGAATGCTATTTGTAGGCCAGGGAACAATGGATTCCCAATTTAGAGCCCGCCAGTCCGAGAACCTGTGATCCAAAAAGTGGCTAAGTACATATTTAGTGTGTATTACTCATTTTTTCCAAAAATTTCTAGTTTCTCTTTTCTCTATGCTTTTCTTTTTTGAAATGTGGGTTCCTGCATAGGCATCTTTAACATTGTGTTTCCATTGTTCTGCCGCCTGCGACTAGCACCCAAACTTTTGTGATTTACAAATTGCAAACAAACCCCTCTTCATCTCGTATACTTTCGCTTCCTGTTTGCTTCATCCTTTTTCACAATGTCTCATGAGTTTATATACAAAACCCCAGGTTCAACAATATACAAATTTCCCTCTCGCCATTGTGCTTCCGTTGTTCCCCTACGCACAAAAAACAACCAAAATTCCGCGACATACAAATTAATGGTCGATATCTGTCACTGAGATGTAATATGACCAATGACCCTTCACGTCTCATGGGTATATCTTCTGTTGTTTTTCTTTTGTAACCCGCCCGACTGCTTTCCATACTTAGGTATTTCTCGGAATCAATTTCCTGGGTTGACCGGTGCTTCGACGCAATTCACCATCATCACTGCCTTCCTACTTGTTTCCAGATATGCAATAATTAATCTTTAATGCTAGTAGTTCATCCTGCATGAACCGTTAAGATTGTCATTAATGTCCAGAAGGCCGTAGAAGATTTTTCATTATTACAAATTAAACTAAGATCCGCGCACAAGTATGTTATCCTTTCCAAGTATTCATTTCAAATACAATGCAATCTGTTTTTTGTGCGTCGATGGGTTGTCTTTTTGAAGAAATTTCTAATTCTTAATCTCTCTTCACCGTCACCATGACCTTCACACTTTTTTCTAATTGTGAAATTAGTGAGTTGTGATGGTGACAAATCATTCCACACGAACCTTGGAGATTTTCATTAATCAGTGAAAGGATTGAGGATATATTCCATTGATATGCATTAAAACATAATTTGCAAAGGGTTATATTATCCCTCCCCGATTTTCATTTCAAACATCATCTCGAGAAAACGGAAATTCTTAATAACTTGTGGCAACAGTTTTGTCTAGACACAGTAAACACATTGGGGCATAATAGCTAGAGGTTCTACTCTTCTAGGGCATATTCTTACTACTCATCTCCCTCCACCGAGGAGAAAAAAAGGATATGGTCCCTTGGTATACCGAGAGATATATTTCAAGCCAAATAATTCCAAGCCAACCCTGCCTACTCAGAGAACCTGTCCAGTTGCATTCATGGCTGGCATAGAAGTTGATGTCATGAATTATGAACCGGAAGAAGATGATTTGATGGGTGATGATACGATAATGGATGATGGCAATGTAGATAATCTTCCCACTCCTGAACCCAAATTGAAATCAACCATAACAGATGGAACTTCCCATCTTGGTGATGGTTGTCCTGACAACACTAAAAGGAGTTTCAGAAAAGAAACTAACGATAAACGCAATATCCACTTTGCAGCATGAAAGGAGGAATTTCAGAGTTCCAAGTTAGTCCGTTCTGGGCGGAAGAGTTTCACTGTAAAGCAATGATATGTTTATTCTCCCAGAGATATATTTCAAGAAAAACAAATATTGATTAACATCTTCGGGAATTAGGTCCAAAACTCTCACTGATGCAAGGCATTTTTCTACTAGTCATCTCCTTCTGCCCAAAATGGACTAATTTGGGCCTCTAGAATTGCACGTACAACCTGTGGTCTTGAATTTTTTTGGACTATGCAGTGGTGGTTTCAGCTAAGGGATATTCCATTTTCCCTACAATGTTTTTTGTCTTCTTCCTCATGGGAAGCTTTTGTTGTCCCTTCACCAAGTTTTGGGAGATCCTTGTTCAAGTTTGACCACTTTGAACTTCGACAGCTTGTCAAGGGTGGAGCACAAGATGAAGCAAAGATTGCGGGATCTCAACCCCTTTTTGGGTCCTTTTTTGGGATTTGGGACTATGTAATGGGTATGGGATGTTGGCCCATGGGTTTACCTATGTTTAGGCCTATTATGTAAATGTATCAATAGATGCCTAGGCTTTGTAGAAGAGGGTGGTGCATCTATGTGATGTTAGATGAATGGATAAGTGTTATATCTATGTGATCAAAGGATTGTAAATTCTTTTTACACACTTTGAGAGACTTGCAGAGCCAAGTGCAAGAGGTTGTAACCATCTATGAAAGGCTTTGTGCTAGACCTAGCTCGGGGAAGAAAGATCTAGTGAGCTGCATAGATCTTCTGTCCTATGTGGAGTAGGGTTCTGAGGCTCTATGCATGTAACCTATTGAAGAAGATAATAAAGAATAAGAGTTGGTGGATGTAGCCCCAGGGTGGGGGTGAACCACGTAAATATTGTGTTATTATGATCTGTGAAATGTTATGTTGTGTTTATGTGTTATTTTCTAAGTGATTTGAGATGGTTAGATAGATTTGTTTATGCATTGTTCTTATGATGAATATGGATGATTAGATCTGACATAGGTGAATGTGCTTAGTGTTTGAATATCCTAGATCTGATCCATTTATTTGTGCTAAGTTCTTAATAACATTAGATCAGGGTGAATGTTGTGATGCTCTGTTTTCCCCGCGGAGTAGATATTGGTTAAATAATGATGAACTAACAGTGCTAAGTGCTCTATTAAGTATTATAATCACATATCTATGTCCCAACTAAGTTGCAAACACCTGAGTCCTAAAACCACCCCTACCTCTACCTCTAGCGAGACTTCATCTGCTTCGCAGGTGTTGCCAAAAGGACTCGTAGCTAGGGTTTTGTTGGTGTGTTGTTGTAGCATTGAACCCTAGGTCTGCCCTTGTGCAAACAAATGGTTTTTTTGTCGGGACCTGAAACTATGATTGTTGGGAACTGAAGTAAAGAAAAGAGAATCTCTATGTGTAGATCTACTGCTAAAGTGTGCAGTATCAAATATGAAACTGTGATTGTTGGGAACCAAGAAAGAACAAGCTTTGTGCAAAGATTCATCCTGAAATTGTGAAAGATTTGTGTATAGATCTGCTACCTTAGTGCACAACATTCTACTTGACTTGTGAAGCTCTGTGCCAAGAAAAGAGGTCATATCTGAAGAAAAGAGGTAATATCTGCAATATTTGTGCTCTGATAAAGGTAAGAATAGTGAAAAGTTCTAGATCTGAAAGCTTTGTGCTATGTTCAGGTAGGATAAGTGGAAAATTTTGTTTCTAAAGTATGGATCTAGGTATGTTTGATAGAGTCTATCTTAGTTTGTAAACTAGGGTATTGGTAGAAGAAAGGAGGTTTGATATGTGTAGATCTGATAAGAATAGTGAAAAATATGTTATTCCTATGCATAGAAAAAATGTTTGGACTAATAAGTGTATGCAAGATCCTAGATTTTTTTTTTATAGATCAGCCACCATGATCCTAGTGCACAGTAGAGAAAAGGATGGGAACCATTTAAAATAAAGAGAAGATTAACCCTCTATTATAGTTGCATAAGGCCTAGACATCTTGCTAAGGAATTCTCTGGTAGAAAACCCAGTTGTCTTTGTTGTAAAGCTATGGACCATGAAGTATTGGATTGTCCTAGAATGATTGCCAAGCTTGAAGAAATGAACATGAGACAAGAAAACCCTAGGGCAGATCCAAAAACTAAGACTATGATAGAAACCCAGGAAGAATCAGAAAAAATATTTCTACAGATGAAAGAAACCCTAAATGACCACCGACATGTCAGATTATTAGAGGTATTCACGGAAAAATAATAACTTGAAGAAAGAATAGGAGACTTCGACGTTGACTATTTTCTGGATGAGGAAACATAGGTGAACATTATGGTAGAAAGAACTTGGGAGATTTTAGGAAAGCCTGCTATGATTCCTTCACTGGGAGGAATGGGATTATTCAGAGGAAAACTGATAATTATTTGTTGGAGACTTACCAAGCTACCTATGACTGTTAATAGAGCTTCGACGTAAGAAGATTTTGAGATTATTAAATTTATTGAGAACAACGCTCCATTTACCATGTTACTAGGACATCCTTGGATTGAAAGGGATCAAGCCAGAAGGAAGGAAGAAGAAGAAGAAGTCTTAAAGAAGAAGCAACAAAAGTTAAAAGATTTTATAACTAGAAGGATCACACACTTGATTGAAGAATAGAACAATAGATCACAACCATTTAACAACAACGACATATATTTCAAAGTTGCAAGAACACTATAGGACCCACAAAAGACTGAAATATCTATCCTAGATAAAGCAAGAATGTTACCCTTGAAAGAATCTCAACAACGCAAAGTCACCATGTGAAAAGAAGATAAGAATTAGAACATAAAAAGGAAGATTGAGACAAATCTCATTGGGAAGAAGGATAGAAAGATAAGTAAGAAGAGATATAAGATCGACAAGTTGTAGAAGGCTCCAGAGTGAACCTCACAGCAAGAAAATTTTCCAAATTGGAGCTTTGTCGGGATATCAGAACAGTGACACATGGCACTTCGCCATGACGAAGCAATATAGCCATTGGGGACATTATAACCATTCAATCGACACTCTGAATGGATAGAAAACTCGCTATCTGACCATTGGGACCACACCATAATGGATAAAACAGAATTAATGCAGGCTTCATACCCATTGCAAGAGACTCATTGTCGAGTTACCTACTTATCCCGTCACGCCATGCACTGCGAACACTTTTTCCAACTGAGAGTTTGAAGCCTGCAGACTAAATTGATTTGATATAGTGATCATCTCACTCTTGATGTCTATTTTATTACAGTGTCTAGGTTCCTCCCCAAACCCAAGATTGTTAACTCTGAGCATGTATGTCAGACAAATTGAGTGTTGCAGAGACAGTTGTTGAAGATGTTCTGATCGACATGATGACTAAAAGAGTCATGCCAATGTCTATAGGTGTACAAGCATAATTGACGTGAGGACTTCCATCCTCTCTGTCCACTGCTCAAAGAGCCGGACCATATCGACCGTCAGATGAAAAGCTAACCAAGCACAGGGATGATATAGCGAATGCCAAGTTGATCCCGACTATATTACCCACCTATATTCCACCTCCGAGTGGCACGATAAATTGAGACAATGTGCCCAGAGATTTCGACTACACCTTGGTCATTGCATACCTCCCCAAGGGGATCTACGCAGTTCGAGTAGACCAGGATAAGATTGCAGCATTGAAGTTTAGGGACTTCAACATCAGAGACCACAAAGTCTATAAGATGCTTGCTCCATATAATTACCTGACCATAAATAAGGGGAAGAATTCAAAGATAATCCCCCAGTCGTGGACCATGAACCTCATATAGTCCACCCTTCTCAACGTCATGAAGATTCCCCACTTTGGAAGACACCATGAGGTGAATGGATGTGTCAAGTTGCTACTGTCTTTTTACCATGGAGGCTATTTGTGGTTAAACCATCGTATAATATTTGATTTGATGCTTATCAATTGGATCACGGGGTTAAGTATGCAAGGACCTGATCCCCAAGAGTTTTACCCCAGAAAATCCATGGGTCGTGCTCTTGCACAGAAGATCAAGGACACTTATGGCAATGTCGAGAAGGGAACGTGAGGCTACAAGGTAGCTTCTATCCAGAGTGGCACAGTGTGCCTCGCCTGTCAATTGATTGTAGGGAAGTTAGTATGAAATAACTGACCCACCCAAGTCACCGGTTTTGTAGTCGACCTCGCAGGGAAGTGCGTAGAAGGCCTTCAGATGAACTAGGTGAAGTACTTGGTGAACCAGTTAGAACTCGATTGCAAAGAATCCTAGGATTAAGGGTACGAATTTCATTTAACCTGCCTATTGATCTTGATCTCTTTTATTACCTGGTAGATGTCGGAATGTGCGACCTTCCCGGACATCGAGCCTTTCAAACCATTGGCCGCGAAGTTTAGTAAAATGTGGTACTTAAGTGATATGAATAAACAATGGCAGTCCAATGGTGTCTTTCATACCTACTAAAATCAACTGAAGATAGACATACAATATGAACCTTGCATGACTCCAAACACTCTACATTGGTTCATTCCTTTGATGAAGTTCAACAAAAATAAAATTTTTATTTACATCACAGCGTGCGCTGACGAACACAAGCAACGAATCCAATCCTACTATAAGTTGATAGAGGACTTGGAGGAGATCACCAAGGACTGGTCGAAGGACCTCCTTATTCCAAGAAACCCTGCTGATATATCCGACATTGACAACCCATAAACTATGTAGGATACACCCGGACCTAGCCAGACGAAGAAGACCGAAGAGGTCTAGGAATTAGACAGCGCATCTGTGAATACTGCTTCCATATCAATAGAGCAAGGAGGTGATGGCGAAGAGTTGAATGAAAAATAAGTTGAACAAAATCAAGGAAACGAGGTTGATCCCTTGAAGAAGAGGAAAGGTTCGCCTCTGAAACCTTCCTCCCAGAAGAAATCAAAGGCCACCATGACCAAAATGCAGACTGTCCTCACCTCTAATGACCTCGACTTCCTCATAGCAGCCCTGCAAGATGCTTCACTGTAAATAGAAGAGAAACAAGAAGCAAAGAAAGAGGAGATGTATGATCGAATTGAGACTGAAATCTGAGGGGTACAACAAGCCCTACATTCCAGCTGCGCAGTCTCCACTATGCCTCTGCTAGTGGGAACGTAAGACTTGGGAGAAGATCAAACTCAAATCCACTGCCTAGCTGATACAGTCGAAGCTCACCTTCGATGAGCATAGGAAGAAACAGAGAAATCCAACCAAGCTTTGGCACAAGTATAAGGAGTACTTGTGGAACAACGTAGTGCTACAGAATGAGAAAAGATTTCTCTCCGAGTGAATTTTGATGAAGAAAAATCACAAATACAACAAGAAAAGGAATAGTTTCTTGTAGATCACCTCGAAGTGATGGAAATGGTCAACAAAGAACTTCACTCTGTGACAGTCGTAGAAGTAAAGGTATAAGATTGAGTTGCATAGCAAGTAGAACAACTTGAAGAAGTGATCCAGCAACAACAACAATGCATCATAGACTTATAACTACATGCATTACCTGAGACGCCACAAGATGTAAGGGACCGAAGAGAAGCAACTTCTAGGAGCGTATTTGAAAGGATAAAGTCTCTTACCCTGGAATGTAAGTAGCTCACTGACCACAGTGCCCTAACATATGAGAGACTCACTGAGATTCTAGAATTAAGAGCACTAGAGTCGCAGATCCAAGAGGCAAAGTATCAAGATGAAAAGATACAGGTGTAGTTGAAGCCCCTGTCAGCTGTGGAATGAATGAAACACTCCCAAGAGAAATGCACTGCCCAATAGCAGATCCACACTATCAATATCAGACTTATGGAAGTAACTCAGAAACTCGAACCCGTGCAAGAAAAGGATTATCAATTGTTTACAGAGGTAGAAGGCCAAGGAGCAGAGCTAGATCAGGTTGTTAATGCAGCTGAACAACGCCTAGAGGGACCTATCAATGATACAGTCATCCAAGATTTTTTTGAACAGGAGGCCATCGCACAACAGAAAGTCAAAGAAGATCAAGCCAAGCTCGAGGCATTCAAAGTAGAACTAGTCAGACTAGAGTGACTCAGGACGAGCTACAGGTGAGTTTTGGGGGCATGTTGCCCCTTGACCATGTTTTGGGAGATCCTTGGTCAAGTTTGACCATTTTGGACTTCGTCAACCTATCGAAGGCGAAACACAAGACAAAGTGGATATCGCGGGATATCGACCCCTTTTTGGGTCCTTTTTGGGATTTGAGACTATATAATGGGTATGGGATGTCGGCCCATGGGTTTACCCATGTTTAGGCCTATTGTGTAAATGTATATATAGATGCCTAGGCTATGTAGGAGAGGGCGGTGAATCTATGTGATATTAGATGAATGGCTAAGTGCTAGATCTATGTGATCAAAGGATTGTAAATGCTTTGTGCATACTGTGAGAGACTTGCAGAGCTAAGTGCAAGAGGTTGTAACTGTCTATGAAAGGCTTTGTGCTAGACCTAACTTGGTGAATAAGAATATAGTGAGTTGTGCAGATCTTCTATCCTATGTGGAGTAGGGTTCTGAGGCTCTATACATGTAACCTATTGAAGAAGATAATAAAGAAGAAGAGTTGGTGGACGTAGCCCCAGGGTGGAGGTGAACCACATAAATACTATGTTATTCTGCTCTATGCAATGTTCTTGTTAGAAAAACAGGACCGTGGATCAATAAAATAAAACAAATGTAGAAACAAAACACAAAAGATACACAATACAATAGAGACACATATTTACGTGGTTCACCCAGTGTGGGATACGTCCACCAGAAAAATTGCCAGGTCATTCCTTTATTATTATCCAACATATGAAGGGATACAACCTACAACAAACCCATTGTAACTTCCTCTTTTTTCTCTCACAGTCTCCTATCCCATAATACAATATTCTCCATCAACCATAGACGCAATGCATTTCCCTCATAAAAGAGGGTTGCCTTATAAGGAAAAAAACCCTAACTTAATCTCTATCATTAGATCTGCGACCTTATAATGAACAGTCCATATTTACAATGAAATTACATTATACATTTACAAGGCAATTTTTCCTTTTGGGGCTCGCTTGCCCCCAGACCTCCCAACCGAGGAGATAGCCCCCCCGAACCCTACAGAGGCGGGGTGCCCCCCTCTGCACTCCCCCGCATGGATGAGTGTACAAAATTCTAGGGTGTAAATACTTCATGGGATATAAACATGGCTGAAAGTAAAATACCTTTGAATCAGGAAGATAATCAGGCTCTGTTAAGCCCTAATGTTGGCTCATTACCCCTTAATTGGGGCATATTAGATTAGTAATTCTATTTTATTTATGTCAGCTTCAGGCCATTAGTTGTAATTTATATTAGTAATGCTATTTTAACTATGTCGGCTTTAGGCCATTATTTGTAATTATACCTCCTAGTCTCCTATATATACCAAGGAGACATTTTCATTTTGAATCATCTTGTACTTGAACATTTAAGTGGG
>JZKD02S2353210.1:241214-259116 GCA_000966675.3 Picea glauca | reverse complement strand
ACTTTCTTTAAAACCCTTACTCTGATTTGGTGACAAATTCCTTAACATAATATGATCATCTGGATTTTCCTTTTGTGTGACAGATAATTCAAAATTTATGTGACAAGCATCTAGTTTTTCCTGTGAACAAAGTGCATTTTGAGGATGAAGGTTTAAAGTTTCTTCTTCTATTTGCGTAACTTCTTCTCTAATCAGTTTCATAGGAGTACTAGAACAATCAAGAAGATTTCCGTTACTTAAGTGTTCTTCAATGATTGATTTCAAATGTTGGTTAGAGCATGAGTCAAAAGAATGAGGATATTGACCTTGAGCTAGAAACAAATCATCTTCCATACTAGTCTTAGACTGAAAACACAATGTTTCAAAGGAAAAACCAATTTGGTTGTCAATAAGAGCCTGATCAATAGATTCTACCTTCCTAGCTTGTTCAACATTATTGAAAGAACTTTTCTCTTCTTGCGAAGAAGATTGTTCTTGCAGTTGAGTGATAGGATTTGAAATTGGTTCTTCGTTCGTGATTGAACATGACTGAATGGAAGGGATGAAAGCATCATAGAAGAGATTCAATGCCAATGACATGTCATCGAGATTAAATGTATAGAGGATATGATAGACTCTTGTCAAAAAGTCTTCTGAAGATGGATCGCCGTTGATTAGCGAAGTATGAAATTCTTCACATAATTGATCAAAATCATAAATTTCAAAAGCATCTAGAAACTCATCTACAAATTTAAACCAATAAAAAATGTGACATGCTAGAAAAGATTCAAACCAATGTTTGATCCGAGCTCTAAAAGTAAAAGCGAAAAGTTTTCATAAAACTCCTAAATCTGAGATGTCATGTTTGATGCACTTGCACCAAAACTTGTTAAGGTGGTCTTTAGCAGATGTATTGCTTTCACCATCAAAGGTGAGTTTGGACAAGCGAGAGACTGTCTCGTTGGGAACATCGGGTAATGAGAAGTTGAAAGCATGTTCCAACACAGTGATTTGGGGAGCCATGGGGAAAATTGAATACATCAAAAATAAAGGCTCCTACAAGGCCATCTTGTCATTCGGCCCTCCTTCTAGCGCCATTTGTTGACAGGGAAAAATGACCGTCCGTCAACTAAGAGAGTGGAACCAGTCTGGGGTTGTCTAATAACCCAAGCCGTTTGGAATGAACCACCCTGATGGGTTTAGCGGCTCCGTTAGCTGATCTAAGGTTCTAGGAAAACCAAAGAGAACTAATCTAAACTAACTAATCTAACTAATTCTATATATACAAACTACTAACTGAAAATATAAATTATTCACAAAATATACAATATCTACAAAATACAGATTTAAATAAAACCTGGAAAACGCATTTACTTTCTGCCCTAAGACAGAGAAAGATATTTTTATTGATTTTATGATTTTATGAACAAGAAATAAAACTTACTGAAATTAATCAATCTAATATACTAACTACACATATATCTAACATAAAATACTAACAAATATACTAAACAAATAAACAAAAAACTGACCTAGGAACGCTCCAGATTTGTCCTGTGTATGATGATCTTCAAAGTTGGTCAGAGGAAGGAAAATCGCACCGAATAATCCAAAAGCTTCTCGTAAACGATAGCTGCAATGCTCTTTGAGTTTATTTACAGGACAAACAAGACATAAAATCATAACAATTATATGATTTATAAATCTCTGCAATAAGGTAAACCTGTTATGCAAAAACTTATACTTAATAATCCAATTAATGAAGAAGAGAAATCTGTCATTCACAAAATGAATCAAGTAATTGCTATGTCTTTAAATACTGGAAGAAATCATATATGGATTATATTGATTAAATCATATCATTTGCAAAGGATTAAGATAGCTAAAGTAGTCATTAACCAAATGCAAACTGATACGCATAAACATGAAACAAAATATTGATATTATGAAAAGCTAAAGCTGTAGCAGAACATCAATTTCTGTTTCAGTCTATATTAAAATTCCATATCCTTTTTCTCCCATGAATGAGGATCATTATTACAAAAAATAAGAAGTATTTAAAGGTTTTCCACAGGGTAAAACCTCCCTATGGAAGTTATAAAATTGTTTACATAAATCTAGGAATATATCCCATGTTTAACTAAACTAAGAAACTAAAATAAAAGTAAAACATTCAAATATCCTCTAAACTTTCCATCAAATCCCATACAATTCGAATTCACCTGAAAAAGACCGAAAATGAACAAGTTAGAATGATATTTGTTAAATAAAATAATGGAAATCTATATCTATAGACCTAGCTACAAAATCCTCTGATTTTGTAGCTGGTCTAAAATAACACACAGAATCAGAAATAAAATTAATTGAAAATCTTTTAAAGAATCTAAATTCAATTACCATCCAATCACTATTTGAAAACAAATAATTAAATTTGAACTTGTTATAGCATTCAAAATCAAACAGGATCAGAATCATTCAACTGTATACAGGTATAAGAATACTCTATTTTTTGTTACCAAAAATCGGTTTAACAAAATCATAATCGAACAACAATGCAATCGTCTCATATCCAATCAAAATCAACATAATCGAAACAAATAGAAAACACTCATTAAGCTGCTTATCATCAAGATATATGATTGAATCGAACATAGCAGCAATTATACTCGGAATACAACTCATACAACAATTTTGCCAACTCAGAATGAGAGTGAATCAAACAGTTAAGGTTTTAATACAGTTATGGCGAATCAAAACCATTCACGATTTGGGCATGAATGTTATTCACACAAACTTAAATGAGTGTAGATCAAATATAGCACATTATATGACACAGCATCGCAACAACCAAATCGTTTTCCAATCACAACATTTAAATCATAACAAGATCATAATCGTATTCTAAATTGAGTATGAAGAAAATTCCTGCTCAAATCGGATACAAACCAATCCAGTAAAAAACAAACCATCAAACAATCGAATCAAATCCAAACTGAAACCAATCAAAATATCTATGAGCAAATCATACATCAAATCGAAATTTCGTTTATTTTTAGCAAAGAAAAACAATATACATGATGAACACGAATGATAGAGATATTTTGAATGAGAGACAAAGCTATTCGAATATTGAAATCCATACCTGTATAGCGATGAGATGGCTCGACAGGTGAGAGGGAGTTCTAAAGAACAGATCTGAAGGAATGCATACAGACTTAAAACGCATGTTCCAACCACTGAAAAATTGACCTATAAAACAAGATCTAGATCTCTGTAGTAACTCACTTTCTGAGGAAACCGCCCGCAATGAAGGTGAAGGGGCTAAAAAAGGTTTTGGGTTTTCAATGGTTTGATCTAATTCAAAACTGTTTTCCCAGAATCGCTCACGCAAAAACCAATATTCAATTAGAAACCAAAACCAAATAATTAACCATGCACCAATGTATTGTAATCACTTATATCAAAAGTTTGACCAGCGTGCCAATAGTTTTTTAAACACAAACATAGGTATCATATCAAAGATATATGTGAAATATTTTCCCATAACGCTTATTCATTGATGTGAAACCAATGGTTAATTAGGCCAAATAAAAACATGTAAATCGAAAGCATCACCAACCTAATGAAACCAAGTCACATAATCAATCAAAAAATGTCCAATGAGTACAGTTCGAAAGTTTTTCCAGCTGCAAAATGATAAGTGAAATGTAAGCGCAAAGGGCATATCAATCAGAAGGATGACGACAGTTCAAACAATAATTCTAATGTGACTTTGAAGGACTAAGTTTCCACGCTTGCAGTCGTGAAAACAAAATGAAGATAGGCATGCGAAAAGGCGCAAAGAATAAAAGCGTCGTTCATTTGAAAATTGTGATGAAAAATCGATGTTTGCGAAACATTGGTGTAGGTAGCTTATGAAACAGTGAAAAATGTGAATTGGTTGCCAATAAGCATACAAGCAAGAACCAAGTAAACTCATGGATCATATTCCTGGTCACTGTTTTCTGTTCCTGCTAGCTTTGTAATTATTTCCAAGTATAAATCTTGCCACAAAAATGGGATATCTGTTACAGATGTGAATATATTGGTCCTTGTTTTTTTGTCTTCTATACTTGGCCAAATATTTGTTTCTCTTTTCCCTAAAATTTATCTTTTTTGTCACTTATTCGTTCTTTCAAAAATGTATGGCTGAGCGCTTGGGTGGTCTTGTGGGTTCACACTTGCACTCATTTTCTTTTATCATGACACTGATCGAATGCTTCCCCATTCCATACCCAGAAACTTCTCCGACCGCGAATTGTCGGTAGGCGGGCTCTAGATTGGAATTTTGTTATTCCATGGCCTACAAATAGTACCATGACTTCCGCAATATAGAAATTCGCAACCAGCCTTAGATCATACCCTCTTCTGTATTATGGTCCACCTATCATGCCCTCTTTTGTGGTATACATTTTGCACTGAAAACTTCCGAGAAATACAATTTAACCGTGGGGTCCCCGCATATTTTGTGGAACTATTGTCACCCCATTTTGAAGTCCATATGTCTGCTTTCCATACTTCGCCATTTATTCAAATTTCTTTGGTGGATCGTCGGTTTGGTGGATTGAAGAAATATTCTTTTCCTAGTCATTGTTTCCTGTGTCTGCACCCCTTTATACTGTTGTCCAGCTGAATAAGATCTTATTTATACTTAGCCACTTTTCCGAAATTCCACAAATATACAAACCGGTCGTTGAACTGCCCCATCATGATCTCTTCCATTTTACACATTTTGCACTCAAAAATTTTGATACATGAAATTTGACCGTGCAACACTCGAATGTCCTGAGTATCCCCATAACCCTTTTTTGAATCCCGTCCAACCACTTTTCATAGCTTTCCATTCTTTCCTTGCTCTCCGTCATTTCTGTCACCTTCGCACTTGTCTATAATAGATTATATATATACACATATCTTGTTTCTAAATATGGAATTACTGGCGTTTAATTCTAACAGGTCATGATGCAGGAACCATATAAATTTTCATTGATGGGTGAAAGACTCGAGGAGATCTTGTATTGATGCGTATTAAACCAAAATTTGTGCGGGGATTATATTATCCCTTCTGAGTGTTGATTTCAAAATCATTAAATCTCGTTTGTATGTCATGGCCTTCGTATGTTCATGAAATCTCCAATCCTTAATTGCTCTTTATCGTACCTGCCACCTTCGCATTTCTAAATATGCAATAAATAAGATTTACTGTTAGCCGTTCATCATGCACCACCCATACAGATTGTCATTAATCAGTGAAAGGCTCAAGGAGCTTTCCCATTCATAAGAATTTAACCAAGATTTAGTGGAGAGGTACATTATCGGGTCTAATTGTTCATTTAAACCATCATCTGTAGCAAACCAACGTTCTCATAAACCTATGGCATCAGCTGGACAACAATTCTATGGAGATACAGTGAACATCTTTGGGTAATTTGGACCTCCGGAATTGCTCATGCAGGCTGTGTCCCTGAGGTTTTTGACTATAAGAACCTGATCTCTTGGTGCTCTGATAAATTTATTTTAGATAAAAGAATTATTCCACTGCGGGACCGCTCTTCTATTTCTTTGTCACCTCGGGTCTTCTGCCAGATGCTAAAATTGTCGGAGCCAACATTCACATTTAGAGGAGAAGATTTCAAATAGTTCCTAGAAAATTATAATAATGGGTTGGACATCTTGCCCCATTTTTTGGAAAACCCACTTCTAGTTCCTCAAGATATTACAAGCATGCAGGTTAGTTCATTTAGAAATCCATTTCTTGAAATTGTTTGGATGTTTACAAGAATAACAGGATAGGAGTCCACAACAACTGTTTCTTGGATGGCTCTTTATATTTTGTATTTCACAGTCATTGAACAAGCCATTTTTTATTGGGGAAGGTTAATTTCCCAGGAAATATGTTCCCAATTGTTAGGCTACAAAAGGGATATTTTTTTTTATATGTCATCCTATTTAGTTTTTGCAATAGTGCATTCCTGTTGATTTCCACAACTGTCTCTGTCCAAGAATGTCAACCGCAAATTCCACCCAGTAACGTTCTAGTACCAAACCTTGTGGAAGCACAAGGCTTCCCACTATTTTTATGAGGTTTTTAATGGCTTCGTGTCTATTTTCAAAGTTTTTTTGTTAGGAGAAGATGCTCCCCGCATATCTGAACAAGCAACTATTTTTTTGGACAAGAAGGGGACACTCCAACATTTGGATAATTACAATGTCATAAGAATTTTTGGCTCCACAGAACAACCTTCTCTCCTTCCATGTCACATTATGGAAAAAATGTTTGTTGTAGAAGTATCACATCAATACATCTACTGGTTCCATCTATTCCAAAAGAAGAAAAAAAAAATAGTTCATTCCTCTACCTTGGAAAGTAGGGGAGTTCGTGTTGAAAAACATCAATAAAATTGACGATTTCACAACACATTCTATCATATACAACCTGAGATACGCTAAAATCATAAGAGGGTTCAACCCCTATAATATTTTTTGACAACATTTACAAACACTTGGCCTCAGAGATTGTTTCTAAAAAAAACACCTGCCCAAAAACAAAGACAGTGGCGACAACGATCCTGCCTCTGATACCCACGATGTAGACACATTGCAAAGCTGTACTAAATTGTACATGCAACACGGGAAAGACACCGATGAAAAGAATTTTCAATCCGCAAATACCACTCCAAAAAGTATGACATCCCGGAGCATCGCTCTAACATCCCACCACAGCAATAAAGAAACTTAGATTTCTTGAAATGGTGGAGGATATAACGATCCTCCTCACTCTAAAATTGATAGTTCTCACAAGCTTCCAGTAGAGAAGAAGAGAAAAAAAAATGTGGGGCAGGCAGAAGAGCCAGAAATTCAGAGTGAGAACATGGGACTTGACACTGATATGGATATCATGATTTGCTTCCTTGATCAGCCTGGAGACTCCATCCACCATAGCCATCCAATGGGACATATCCGTTACCAAATTTTTTTATGAAGATGAATCCTTGATGTTCCGGAGTGTTGTTTTTGATAGCCAGTCCAAAAAATTGATAATTGAGAAAAAAGATGTTAAAAATAAGAAAGGAAAGTCTCATTCAGAGGTTGACCTTGCCAACATGTGGTCATCCCAAATCTATCAACTTCACACCGCAAGCGAAGAAGCACTTCATGATTCCATTGGAGGCATCAAGAACGAGAATGTCAGACTGAAGGACTGGTTCAAGGAATTGGAAGACGCTTTCATTCCTATGCCATTGCTTGTCAATCCTTTGGAAATATCCATGCTTGGCACCCATGCAACCAACGTAAAAGCATCCTCCACACTGCTCACATCCGGTAAAGGATATGTGGAGAATAATATAAAAAAAAGAATGGAATTGGTTACTAAGGCATGGAAAATATCACAAACCATCACTTCCCTTGGAACCAGGGCACATAGTTTTCTCGAGTATTTGTAGGCTGAGTTAAAATATGAAGAAAACTTCTTTTTAAAAATGGTCATTCCTTTTGGCAAGATTTCCAACAATATGAAAAAAAGAAAAAGAGAAGAAGATCTTCCATCCAAAAACTAGATTGGGCATTTGAATGCATGTTGGAAAGAAAAAGTGAAGAACCTGCATCTCATTGTTCATTCATGTGAACAAGCCATATTGAAGAAAGATAAATTATTCACAAGGCTGTCAAATATAGACTTCGTCGGGAAAACCAACGACTTCCAAGAGCCCAACTTAATCACAAACTCCTTTCCTTAACCAGGAAATAGTTTGATAAACAATTTTTTATGTTTAAAGCCTTGTCTCTAGAAAAGTTTTACAACATCCTTCAATTTGATCAAGATCACGTCTAGGACTAGCTAGTCAAATATGCAGTACAGAATGAGGAAATTTATCAGGCTCTCTGTAATGTTTCTATTGACTTCTGGGAATTAGAAAACAATCTTTTGAACATAAAAATCCAGAATGAGATCAACGTCACCCCAATGGGAAGCTACATTGAAGAATGGATCGTAAGGCAATAGAAACAAGCCAGCGACAAAAAGTGACATGTGGTTGCCAACATTTCAGTATCCATTGAGGACATCCTTGAAACCGCAGTCTTCGACGACATCAATGAAATGACAGTCGCAAGAAAATAGCCAAAGGGCTCATATCTATCCTCACTGTAAGTCTATTGATCACATCATGCTTTGTTTATCAACCCAGTTATTCCATTTTCTTAAATAGAGATGTATAGGCAAACACTTATACCTTTCCATTTTATTTTTTTTGCAGGTATTGCACTCTATCTTCTTTCCACAATCCTGTTTCTTGTACATATTTCTCTAATGGTTTGCGGGAGCCCCAATCTCAGACTACATGAAAAACGCATTGAAATTTTGGTTTATATGTAACAGACTTTAATTTTTTTGTATATTTCAAATTTTCCAGTAGTATGTAACAAACTTTTATTTTTTGACATATTTCAAATAAAAATGTTTTCTTATCTCCTTTTAAATTTATGTTTTCATACATTCTTATCTTTCACCAGTCTGTATGGCAAATGCATTTAATTTTTTATATGTTATAGACTTTTATTTTTTTATATATTTCAAAATAAATGGTGCTCTACAATGCAAGTGTCATTTACTTATACCCCATGTTCACAAATGCATTTAAATTTTTATATTTCTTATCTCCTTTTAATTTTATGTCTTCGTATATTTTTATCTTTCACCAATCCATATGGAAAATGCATTTAAATTTCCAAATTTATTCTTCCACTGTCAACAAATTTGTAGTTTGTTATATACTTTCAAAAATATATATGTTTTCTATATACTTTCAAAAAATAGATGGTGCTCTTCTTGCCAAGCGTCATTTACTTTTTCCCCATGTTCTGTGATATACATGTTTCACACAACATTTTCGTGATATGCATTTTGCGCCGAACACTTTGTTTCATTTATAATTCGACCCCATTTTCCACAATTTTCTTTCTAACCTCGTTGGCAGGGACTACCTCGTTGGCAAGGACTACACTTCCACACAGCCTTGTTAAATTCCCTTCCCATGAGCTCCATGAGATCAGAAGCTTCATCTATTTGAAAAATCAATGTTAAAATTAGTACTTGTTCCCTAATCATGACCTAATCTCCACGTTCCCACTATTCTCTATAATATTTAACATCTAATAATTTTTAATTTAGTAAACATCCACATAAATAAAATAAAATAAATAAATCATTAACATTTTAAAATTATTTACTTATCAACCATAACAACCCATGAAGATTGTAATACAATTTATTTATTGATTGTCACAACTGATAATATGTTATTCTCTTATTAAATTCCCTTCCCATGAGCTCGGAAGCTTCGTCCATTTGAAAAATGAATGTTCAAATTAGTACTTGTTCCCTCCTCACGACTTAATCTACGGATTGGGTTAACTCATGTAGGATAAGAAGCAGAGAATGGGGAGGCATATGAGCGCACTGAGTGTGTAGCTTTTCGTTCATTGTTTGTAGAGGAACTTTGATAATGGAACAATTCCACAAAATTTTGAGTAAATTCTTGTTTCCCTTTCAAGTCTGCTTGGGATTATGGAAATTTGTGAAGCTCACACCATTGGGGGGACTCGTGCAAGGCGCAATGGGATGGTTTCTCTCGTTGCTAGCCTGTCTCCAGGTTGGGGATAGGCATTAATTAATTTTGATTAAAATTAATTAATTTAATACACAAAAATGGAATAATTGTAATTTTTTCTTTAAATTATTTATCATGTCATTAATGTATTAGTATAAACAAAATATTGCATATAAGAATAAGTGAAATTTAATTTGAAGAAACATAATAAATCATAGTTTTACATAAGTTAATATTTTAATGACCATAATTCTATGTAAGAATTTTACTAATAAACAAGTTTTTTATCCAAGTGACATAAAAAAATATGATATATGACAATAATTGAAATTTAATTTGAAAAAACATCATTAGTCATGCCTTTACACAAGTCAATATTTTCATACCCATAATTCTAGGTTGGAGTTTTGACTTTCAACACATTTGTTTTTTCAAGGCCACATAAACAAAAAATGGCATATAATAATAAATTAAATTAATTAGTTCAATGAGAATAATTGTAATTAGTTCTTTTACTTATTTTTCATATGATTAATTTGTCATAGTATAAACAAAATATGACATAATAATAAATGAATTTTCATGAGTATAATTCTATGATGGAGTTTTGTTATTCAGCAAGTATTTTTTTTCAGGTGACATATTCTAGAGGAAACCTCCCAGCCACTTCCCATCATTCCAAGGATGGTACCGAGGGTAAACTCTAGATTCTTCGAGGCACATGTCAACAATTCTTGAATAGATCATATATAACTCATCAACAATCATCTCATTAAGAGAAAACATGTCACAAAGTGGGATTTGAACATAGGTGGAAAGGGTACAACTTTTTCTCACAATTAATTTACTGTTATTCAACACATATTATGAAAAAATGATTTAAACACATGTTATGCAAAAATGATAAATCTGTCACAATGGAGAGTTACCACATATTATACAAACATAGTAAATAAATACAACTTAGGGAGTTTTTTTTGTAATTTTATTTGACTCAACTTATTTTGGATACCTTGAATCATTCTCATCAAACTAAAAACTCATTATGTCGATCAAAGACCACACAACCCCCTTTTCTCTTGCATTTGTTCCTTCATCAACACACACATGAGCGCGCATTAGGCCATTAGTTCTATTAAAATATTGGCCCATCGAGCCCATTCGAATCATAAGACATCAAGCCCAATTGAAGGATCAACCCTCAATCATTTTCGAATGTCCTACCTTAATTTGAAAGGAAAGCATATCAAGCTTTCTTCCAAATTGGCAATCAACAACATTTCAAAGTTGTGGTCAATTTGAAGGGAAAGGCCATCAATCCTTCTTCAAAATTAGCCATTACCTACATTTAGAAGTTGTGTGTAATTTGAAGGAGAAAGGCCATTGGGCCTTCATCAAAATTAGCCATAAGTTCTAGGAGGAGAGTTGAGAGGGTGTCGGAAGAGCCTACCTCAGAGTCTAACCGAATCCTCCTTATTGATTCCAGGAAGATTCAGTCAGGCCTACACATTTTGCAATTGGAGGAGAATGGTATTTACTTCATCCTAGAGAGTTTGGAGCGATTTCCTAAGTTGGAGAGAATGTTCAAGGATGGCCAAGATCTGAGTAGAAAGGATTCTCATCCTTTACTGCATTATTTTCATGAAGTTTTGAAGGTCTTCAATGTCTCGCTCAATTCTATCCAATCTCAAGCTCGTGCTTCTCCAACTACTAGCCATGTCTGGGGAGATGATAGGAATTCATGGAGGAGGAAGGAACTCGAAGCCATTGAGAATGGAATGGGTGACAAGCCTGGAGACGCCCGAATTAAAATTGGAATAATAGTTGATTAAGTAGTGATGGACATTGTATTTTTGAGAGGACGAAACCATTATCTGGCACCATAAGGTGACATGATTGTTGGGGTTGATGAATGAAACCTTGACATTTAAATCCGACATGTCCACATGATATAACCAAACTGGAAAAGAGATAGATGTTTGGTCTTGTTGGATAGTTGGTTGTCATTGATGTCAACCCTAGTCAACCCTAGAAGAAGCATGTAGAAGTGATGGGTGTATTTGGGGAAGTCTCCAAAGTGGTCTCCTTATGGCATAGCTTTAATCATGGCCCTCACTAGAAGACCTTTTGAAGAAGTATACAAGAAGCCTTGGAAATACGGCTAAGTGGTTAAGTGGTTGAGAAACCCTGATGATATGGTTAAGGGGCCTAGAGTTGTTTGAGGGAAAATAAGATGAAGGACATGGCACATGTATGAAAAACCCTTATAGATATATATTCCTCATCATGTCATTTCCAATGGTCATTGGTATGCCACATGGTTCCTCAAGGTTGAGGAGTTATGTCCCCATGAAGTTCAAAATCCCTGAAGAATAGTTAAGAAGTCGCTAAACAATTGCAACAAGAAGTTACAAGTCATTAACTAAAGGGTAAAACAATTGTAAGAAGAAATAATGAGTTGACCCTAAAACCTAGAAAAAGGGTAAAACAATCATTAATTAAATGGTAAAACAATTATAACAAAAAATAATGAGTTGACCTTAAAATCAGGATATTTAATGGCAAAATAGTTACAAGTGAGCCCCAATATAAGTCACTTGAAAAGTATAAATACACATCAAGAGTCTCTCATTCATATACATAAGTTCATTGAATATCTATCTAGTGAACATATTATCTATTGGAAAATATGAGGTAAAGTAAAGGGGATGCTTGTTCTAAGTTGTTGAAGTCTGAGCAAGGTATGATGATTTAGTTAGATCTGTTACAGAGTTGAAGGTATGTTTATATGCATGTTTTGATGGATATATATTAGTTATGTTATGATGCATGCTTGAGGCATGTCTTTGGTATATTGTTGAGACATTGGAACATGCTTGAGGCACCTATTTGGTGCATGGTTTGAGGCATATCTTTGGCACTTGTATGAGGTACATTTCTTGGTGATTTTGATGCATGGTCAAACACATTTTGGTGTTGTTATGGTACATGGTTAATGTCATATATATATATATATTTTTTTAGGCATATCAGTAATTATATGGTACATGGTTGTGACACACATTTTGGTACATGGTTTTGGCACATGCTTGAGGTATATGGTTGGTTGTGTATCATTGATGTTTTGGTACATTGTTGAGACACATATCTTGATGATGGTATGATACATGTTGAGACACTTCTTGGTGATCTTGGTACATATTTGGTACATGACTAAATGAATGTTTTGGTTATGTTGGGCGTATGGTTGAGAGAAGTTCTTGGTGATCTTTGGATATGATCTATGCGAGCGAATATGGTTTTGTTGGTGATCGATATATGATCTATGTGATTTAAGGTTTGAAGGCCTATTCAAATGATCATGATTTGTGTTGGCCTTTTCCCTACAACCATGCCAACATATACGAGTATTTCAAACTACTCAAGTCCTCAATAGCTCAAATTTGAAGTACTCAACATAAGTTGGAAGTCAATACTTTAGGCATATCCAAACTCACTTAAGTAAGCAACTAAGCAATGCAGAAAACCAAGCATGTGAAAATTCCTATAACGATGACTTCCATTTCTAAATTCATACATAAAAAAATAAAAAAATAAAAACTTTAGAATAAAAAACATGAATTTAAGAAGAGATGGAACACACATCTTCTAAACATAATGGTCCAAGAAACTAGTTGCTTGTAGAACAATTTCCACCCAACCATAGGAATCCATTATACATGCCACCCCCAAGCCAAATTACGAGGCCACCAAGGAGAAATAAATTGGACAAAGACTCTTAGGTCACTCACCAAACCCATTTTTTCTCAATCTTTGCCTAATTGTTTACCATAGAAAACTCTAGGAAACCTTCTAGCTAACACATCCTCGGCACTCCCTTCCATTGCCCCATGCAACACAAGGAAGACATTTCCCTTCTCTTCTTGATAGTACCTCATGGATATTCATCCCTCCAATGTTCTTCATTGTGTGAAAAAGAGTCCAATTTTATGTCTACCTTCATGAATAACCTAGTTATAGAGTTATACCTCATCCCTTAAGAACTCAATAAATAGTAATCTAAGGGGAAAGGGATTGTTTCTAAATAACCTAACCTCTACGCTCCTATGCATCCTTCCATGTCTCTTCTCAATTCCACCACATTCATTTACACATGTCTATTTGGCCTTCTACATGTTTGAATCTCAGTCCCTCACCTGAGAAAATAACTCCAAAACTTTAGAGGTGCATCAACATGATAAAATGGTTCGAATGATGAGAGTGATGCTCAAAATGGGTTTGAATGAGAATTCCCTAGATCATAAGAACGAGTGATTTAGCATAAGAATGACGATAGTGTTTCGGTCTATTGGCTATGAATTTGGAGATTATCTTGTAAACTGCATTGCATAAAGATATGGGTCTATAGCAGTCTCGAGTCCTTACTTAATTTTCTATGGGGATTAGAGTAATCATTGTGGCATTTAGCACTTTCAGGATGGAGGTCGTCTGTCTAGAGTCTTCCACCACCCCATAAACGTCATGTTTGACCACTTCCAAGTAGGCTTTGAATAATTCCATTGTGAAACCATATGGACCTGGGGCCTTTCCATTGGGCATCTCCTAGACCACTTGGTCAATTTCCTCCTTAGGGATGGGTTTGTTTAGATTGATATTTTGTTCCTCGATAACTGCTTGGAGATGTGATGAGTTATCCTATGTATGGCCTCCGTTCGGTCTTGGTTGGGTTCTTGGGATATCCCATGGAAGTGATTTACCAGTATATTTTCAATCTCCATGTGGGACTCTCTCTCAATCCCATCTTGATCCTGAATTTTCAGGATTTTGTTGTGGGTTCTTCTAGCAATGGTTGTTCTATGAAAAAAGTTGGTATTTCACTCTCTTTCCTTTAGCCACCTAATTCTAGACTTTTGGTGCCATAGAGTCTCTTTGTGTTGGCATATTTCTTCCCATTCCTGGGTCATTTGGATCTATTCCCTTTTTTGATCCTCTGTATAGCCCTTGTCTATGCATATTTCTTAGAGTTTCCTCATTCTGTCCTCAATATTTCTTTTTACTTGGTTTATGTTTCCAAAGATTTCCTTGTTCCACTCTTTGAGTTTATGTTTGATGCACTTGAGTTTCTTATATAGTTTGAATATCCTTGTCCCTTGCTCTAGTTGTTGCTCCGGTCACCATTGGCTGATGTTCTCCTTGAAGGTGGGATGTTTGATCCAAAATTTCTCAAATTTGAAAGGTCTATTCTTCGGTGTGGTTTGGAATTTTTCTTCCAATTGAATTGGCCAGTGGTCAAAACCCCCCGAGGGAAGGATGCTATAGTCTAAAGTTAATCCCCGTAGAATTATGGACTCTCACACCAAGAATGTATCTAGCCTTATCGCTACCTAATGTTGATTTATCCATTTGTTGGTCCAGGTGAACTGGCTATTACTGGTTTTGAGGTCCACCATCCCCATTGTGTCAATGAAAGTTGAAAAGTCTTCCGCATCTCTATCTAATCTCTTAGTGCCTCCTTTTTTCTCTGAAAGTGTCTTGATGATGTTGAAGTCCCCTACCATGATCCGGTAGAGGTTGTTGGAGCAGGCTTTTAGGTTTTCGAGGTCTAGGAGCATTCTTCTCTTTTCTTCCAACATCTGGGGTCCATATAGATTAGTGCATAGAATCACCTCCATGTTACTGGTGATTTTCATGTTAATCGAAAATATGTGTCTGGTGGCTTCAGATGCTAGTAGATTCATCACTTGTGGGTTCCAAAAAGTGAGAATACTACCTTCCATCTATTTTCCTTCGATAGCTAACATCATGTACTTGCTCCATTGTGTTTTGTTGATTGTTTCCATTCTGTATACAGTGCATTTTGTCTCTTAGATGAAACATAGGTCTAGTTGTTCCTTCCTCAGTCTATTTTTAAGAATTCTTTGCTTTCGTGGGCTGTTTAGGCCTCTAATATTCCATGTTATAATATTCTTTTAAACATGTGGGGGTGAGTTGGGAAAGAGAATTTTGATCTTACCTGAGTTTATCAACAGAGCTCCTAGTTCCTGTAGGGCTATGCTGTTTGATTTCCTTCCTTTCTTCCTTCTTGTCTACTTGGGTGAGATTTGTGGTTGTCCCTTGCTTGCTTTGATTCCTAGGTGTCCTATCTCCCCATGTGTGTGCTTGAGCCCTATGGATTTTGCTTCATCCCTTAGGAGGAAGAGGTATTGGATACGATCTATTTGTTTCGTTGGTACATTGTCTATGCCCTTCCTTTTCCATTGCTCCAGTATGTTCGAGATATATATTCCTTCCCTTTACACAATATCTTTGAGATCATGATCTTCCGTACCTACCTCGCTTGGTTTCATTTCCACGTCTTCGTCTTCCTCTTGCATGGGGGTGTTGGCATCTCTAGTTTATCCATCCATAGGAGTTTCTCTACCCCCTGTTCCATCTTATTGCTTGGACTATCCGTGTTCTCATTTGTTTCTTGTTCCCTAGCTTATTTAACTTTTTCCTTTTCCTTTCCTCCTTCTTCCCCTTTGTTGGTCTTGTCCCATCGTTCTATTCTAGTCCTGGCTTTTGGATTGCTTCTTGATGGGGCTTTACTTGGTTTCTTGTTTTCTCTATTTTTGTGGTTCATCTTTATAAACCCATCCTCATCCTATTGTATTTTTGTGTTTTTTTCTTCTTGTTTTTTTATTGAGAGGAAATTCTCTGATTAGGTTTCCATGTTCATGGAATCTTCAGCATCAGAATGGGATCTACTCATATTCGATGCTTTGGATCCGATCCTCATCCCTGAATTCCAAGCTTATGGATTTTGGAAGTGCCCCCGAAACATCCATCTCTATGAAGATCCTTGCATAAGAGGTGTATGTCCCTTTTAGGGTTGCTTCTGATGTCTTCACATATTTTCCAAGTTTTTTCTTGATTTCTTCGAAGGTGGAGGGAAGCTAGTAGTTTAGCGGTAGGGAGTAAAGCCTCAACCAGAAAGGTACATTCTTGAAGGTTTCATTCTCTAGGGAGAAGTTTTCCTTCCATGGATGCATGTACAGTCCTGCTGAGGCATGGAAGTATGCCCCCCCATCAAAGACTTTATCCGTGTCCTCCAAGTTCATGAATACTTTTGTGAAGAAGACTTTCAAACCTAGGTGGAGTTCCACTTCCCCTCTTGGCTTCCATTGATATTTTATCCAGTTGCACAATGTTCTTTCTGTGGGCCACAAACCCATGAAATTGAAAATTAGTGCATGCATTTTCATTTGGTCCTAGAAGATTTGAGTTTTTGGATCTTTCAGTATCAACTTGGGTATTAGTGTTGTTTTAGGTTTACACGGGTTGTGCCCTTCTACCCCATTAGGGTACGTTGGTTCTTACACATCATTCTGGGTTTCTCTGGATTCTTCCCCCATGTGATCCCTTTTTTCCTGGTTTCTTTCCTGATTATTTTCTAGTCCTTATCCCGAGGTGCTTGTCACTAGTTCCTTGAAACCTACGCCTCATGGGCCTTCCCCCTTGTCCACCACTACTTGGTTGTATGAGGGGGTTCCATTACTACCCCCTTTGGTAACCATGTTGTCCTCTGTTGTGACCGCAACTGTCAAACCCTAGCTTGCAGTTGCTCCAAACCCTAGCCCTAGATAGGTAGTGCATGTATGTTGTTGTTGCAAAAGTAAGTTTTGCAATATTTTTGGCATTTTTTTGATATTATGAACAAACAATTGGTGAGATTAGTCTACGTAGCAATAGAAAAGATGAAATATTTTGTTCCCTCCATTTCTTAATTTTCCATTTTCCATGCAAGTTTTATATGATAGTTTGTTGGAGAAGACCCATAGCCTAAGAGATGGTGATCCAACTGAAAAATGCCCACACCAAGGGTTTTGAAGGTAAGGTGGGCTCCAAGAACACTCTTACATTGATTAACAACAATATTTTTCATTCTTACATTAGGAGATCCAGGTTCTTCTATTATCCATACAGGGAAAGCATCCCAATTATGAAACAAGAAATTCCATCTGCTAATGGAATTGAACAAGGAAAAATAGCTTGTCAAGTCAGGAACAAAAAAATGTAAACAATTATATCACTATAAAGTGATGTCTCATTTAAATAGAAAAGAAAACAAGCATGATAGAAAAAATGAATGGAAGAGGAAATTGATATATAAGAATGGAAGAAGAAAAAAGAGTGGATTAAGAAATTTCTAAGAAGAATGGAAGAGAAAATTGTTGAAGAAGAATAAAATAGGAAATTGCTAAACATAAAAGGAAAAAGAAAAATGAATGGGA
>JZKD02S2353210.1:217255-230565 GCA_000966675.3 Picea glauca | reverse complement strand
CATGGAAAAATTGCTCAAAAAAGGTCATTCGGGTGTCATAGCCCAACTCCACGCCATACAAGCCACAGAGATCCCACCCATGCCCCAAGACCTCCAAGCCCTCCTTTCTAAACATGATACAGTCTTCTCCACTCCCCAAGGAATCCCTCCTTCCCAATCCAAGTTCATCCATAATAGACTTTGGCATAAGATTATGGGAGGCCCTTGAATCCAAAAGACAATTATGCAACACTTTGTCATGAATATTTAGAGAAGTGTAGAAGGGAGGGGATGAGTCATCTCTATCTTCTATCAAAGGGCCTAAAATCACAGTTGGTTTTTCATATTGCAGATTTATTGAATCAGTGGCATTAGGAGAGGCAACGGGCTATAACATTTTGGTCAGATACTTTTTAAATTCTTCATTTTTTAGCAATTCCAAAAATGGTGCAGGAATCTTAATTTTCTAGATTTCATTCTCAAAACTGAAGGAAGGGGAAGGCTTCAAAATCTCTTTGGTTTTAGGAGAAGGATTTCTGATCAGAACCTATGGGTTTTGATATTTTTTTTCCTTGCTTCCCACTATCACAGCTTCGGTAGAAACTTCTTTTTGAATAGGCTAATTAGGGGCAAAAGTTTTTTCTTCATTCTTCTTAGATATTAGATTATATCTACTAGAATTTTCCTTTTCTTTTTCTACCTTGCTTAACTCATTAATTTGAATATCCAGTATAGATTTCTCATAAGAGGATTGAGTCAAGTGTGGGGATGGTGATGTATCAACTAAGAAGTGAATCCCAAGCCCAGCCTCTACCTCTTCTTCTTCATCATCAACAACTAGATTATTTTGAAAAGGTGCTTGAATCCTATGATCATCTCTTTCTCTGTTTCTGGGCTCTCTGGGAAGGATTTGGGGAGCATTTTTGGGTATTTTGAAATTACCTCTGTTTTTAGTGTTCTAAACATTTCTATATGGCTGTCTTCCTTTTGATTTTAACTTCTCGATCTCAGTAGAAAGGGATTTTACTAATTTGTTCAACTCATCTACCTGTGAATGAACAACAAGAGAGTCAGAAGTGGAAGCTTCATCTCTGTTTTTCCTCCTATCTCTGTCAGATTTTCCCCTGAGCTTATCTAAATAAATTATGTTGGATTCTACCTCTAAGGCAACATCTTGCATATGAACTAAGGAAGGTGATTGTCATATCTCTCTCAATAGAAGATAGAAATCAGAGTCAAAATCATTGGCATAAGTGATTTTTTCCATGGTTTCATTGGGTTTGATCTCATCAGGGATATTCTTGTACATTTTGTTAAATATTTTAGAAAAGTCAAAGACGGACTCTCCTTCTTTCCTTTTCAAAGATCCAAATTCAGTGATGTAGTATAGAAAATCCTTTTTGTCACCCCAGTTACTCAAGAAGGATTCATACAATGCCTCAATACCCATGATGGATCCAAGGGCTAGACCCCTAAACTACTTCCTAGCTTCACCAAAAAGGATTTGGATGAAAACCCTCATCCAAACATCTTCATTTTCAATATTTTGGTTATCTGCATAGCTATAGAAAGAAACAAGATGTTCCTCAACTATTATACCTTCTTCTCCAATAAACTTGGGCATGTATTTCAAATAATCTCTAGGGGGGAGAGCATTCATTGGCTGAGGCAAGACTACAGGAGCATATCTTGTAGCCACTATGGCATCCATCCTATTTGCAAGGGGGTTAACAATTTCCATTTGATTTTTGATTCTAGGTGAACAAGAAGGAGAAGGAGAAAAGGATAAAGGGGAGTTTTTCAGTCTTCACAACAGCAGGTGTAGTCTTGGAAGAGGATGGTAAAATCTGAGAGGCAGATGAAGTTTCTACTTCTTTGGCAGCAAAAGTTTTAATAGAGAAAGGTGTAGCAAAACCTAACGTAGGGAGATCTTCAAAACTATCAAGACTGAAACACTTCTCAATATCATGGGAGGAGAATATATCAATATTTTCTTCTTTCAATCCAGTTTTAAAGGAAAAGTTTTCAAGAGGAAACTCTTCAAAATCGATATTTTTAGATACTTCAGAAGAAGATAAAAGAAGCTTACATGATAAAACAACTGGAGTATCAAGAGTGGAATCAGGTAACTAACCAGAAGCACTTGTGGTAGCAACACAATTTTTTTTTTGAGAATATTTTCCCTTCTTGATTATCTTCTCTGGGTCGGCCTCAGGTGGAACCAAAGGTAACTGTGGATTTGAGCTCGTATGTCTACCTTTGGGTGCCAGAGCTTAATCAATGGAGTCACCAGGTGCAAGATGCAATCTTCAAAATACTAAGTCCCAATGCACCCTGAGAGCTAGTAAGTATTGTCATTCTATCCTAGGGAAAATTCTATAAAACATTCCCTGACAACGACACCAAAATTTTTATCACTAGGAGTCACTTTCTGATTGCATAGAAGGTAATACTAGTACCCATCAGGTTATATATGAATGTATGAGTGTTTTTAAAGGGTTAGATGGAAAAGACTTGAAATGATAATATCCTAATTTAGAAATAGGGCTAACATGTACCAACAAATAAGGTTTTGACTAACTTCAACCAGTAGTTTGAGAGTAAATGGGATAGAGGGAAGACTTGAATGAGAGGGGTGCAATGGATACTGCAAACATTAGGTCTACAAGAGCCTAAGAAAGAAAGTTTCTTAAGACAAGATCTTCTTCAAATCAGGAACTAAGAAGCTAAATAAACACCATGATAACACAATGATCAAACAACCACCATATCATTACCACAATTATCCATGTGAAGTATTCACAACATGAACATTTAGCATTAGAGGCATATAGGTTAAAATAGAAGTTGATTTCTATTAGTCAAAATGTCTTAAGTCCAATACATAGCTAGATCACAGTCACTTCAAAAAATATTATAGTCTAGGGAACCTTGCTCAACCATCCAAAACTACTAAAGCAATAGATCTATCTATTTATAACAAGAAAGGGAGGCAATAGCTGGCGGTACAAGCTAGCTTCTTTCCCTTGAAAATATTTATACATTTTTTTTTCTAACAACTTAGATAACTACCTATGCTATAAAATAGGGAAACGTTGGTGACTATTCCAATCATGGTTCTAACTACTTTGATCCTCTTTTGCTGCTTAGCTCCTATTTTTCCATGTTTCCCTTTGGATCCTGTAGTTGTACTCATAATGCCAATAGCTACCTCGGTCACTTTATCCAACATTAACTTGTCCAAAGTTGTTGGCCTAGTCCTCCTATATCCTTGGTGTTTGCTGGAAAAGTTCCTTGTGTAGCAACTTTGGGTAGCACACCCTAAAATGGAACAAGGAGAGAAGGTAGCACCTGTAGGTAGTGCCCCTATGTTGTGCATGTGTGTAAACTGGCTCCCTATCAAATATTATGTAGTGCCTATAGGTAGCGCCATTGTCTTGCACCCATATACCAATTCTTCCCTCTATGTAATATTACACATCGCTTTACGTAACGCCACTATGTGCAGCTTCTGTTCTCTATAAGATTTTACGAAACGCCTGTACGTAGCACTAATTACATTGTGTTTGCATACATTTTTGGGTATCATTGCCAAAATGCAGCGTCTTTGAATCTGGAACATGTGCAGAGCAGTTTGTGTTCTTCCATGATGACATAAACCATTTTACTTAGGTGCCTTGACTATACCATAGGTAGTTCCATTTACTACTGAGTGAAGCTAGCACATAGCAATAACTCAAAATCCATATAGCTAAATGCCTAGGAGCATGTGTAGATGGAAAACATAGTATCTTCATATCAGTTAACCCTCCCAAAAAGGAACAATTCCCAAAAATGGAGCTTACCCCTTACCAACTATTTTGTCATCTTAACACTTAGACTCACACTCTTTCTAGTAGAAAGAGTATCTTCAATTGGCTAAGAAGACCTCTTCTTCCTAGCGCTGGTAGGCTTATTTGGTGTAGTTGAGCTCTTCTTAGCTATTGGTTTATCCTCTTCAATGAAAGCTTCTACCAACACCTGCAAATTTCTTTGAGCTGCCTCATCTTGAAAGTGTCTCAGCTCTACCTTTAACTTCCTATTCTGAGACTGAAAGCATATGTTCTGTCTGTAAATATTCTTCAGTTGTTTATGATGAGGCAGATCCTTTCTCACTACAAACCTTACCAATTCTAAGGTATGTTTGTAGCCAACCATGAACTCAACCATATGATCCAAGTGGACCTTGTCTTCTGCTTTGAGACAATCTATTTCTCTCCTTGCATCCCTAAGCTACCTGATAAATATTTTGTAGGTATGGATGTTAGGAGGGATAGTGGCATGCTTAGTATAAATGGGCTTCTCCTCAGACCCCTCTTCCTCCTATATGGGAAGTGTCTTGTCTATCTCATCAGGTTCCTTGTTGGCTCTACCTTTATTCTTCTTTCTCTGCACAGGGGTTTCATTCTTTCTTACCACATGCTTCTCAATGATTTTCTTAAAGGTTTCATCTTTTGTATCCAAGGGTCTTTTAGAACCTTTATCCTTTCCCTTTTGTACGTTTCCTGCTTGTATTGAATAGACTACAAACTATCTTTTCTCTTCTTCCTCTGAGTAAGGGTTTCATATTTCTCCTCCACAGGCCTTTTAATTCTTTTTCCTTTCTTCTTTAGAATAGGGATTTCTGGCAAAGGATGCTCTTGGAAAACCTCCTTATGGATTGATGACCTAGTGAAAGGTATTTTTCCCTTGATTTCAAATACTGGAGGAGGAGAGGTAAAGAGAAGATTCTTCCCCTTCCTAGATGTCACCTTGGTAGAAGATGGCACTTCTTCTAACCCTGGTGTAGGTGGTGATGAGAAATATTTGTGTGGAGAAGGACACACTTCCTCCTCAACTTCCCTGACTTGCTTGTTGATCTCTGAAACAGGGGCTCTGCCCTTTCTCTTCTAGATGATCCTTGATTTTGTACTAGTGAGTGATGAAGGACCTATGATTTGAGATTGGGGAGTAGGTTTTGGGTCCAGCTTGAAGTGAGAAGTAACCACAAAATGCTCCCATAAAATCTCTTTCTTTCCCAACTCTTAAGAGACTAACATTCTCATCAATCCATAGTGAAAAAGGATAGAATATGCATCCTTAGATTTGGCTTGCACCCTATCTAACATTTTACCTATACTTCTCAACAGGTAATAAGGAACATTCATATGAACCTTACCAGTAAAATGTAACAACAGCCTTATGTGGTAATGGTACAAGGTGTTAAATCTCCCTTCACAAGTAAAATATCTCTATATGATTTTCAACATTGTATCAAATTGATCCATCAACTAATTCCTTGGCATACTCTTAGATAACGCATTGATTCTATATTCAGGCTTGAAGAGATCTTTAACAAAGGGTGAACTCAAAACCATGGCCTTGAACCAATTTTCACCTGAAATGAGGATTCTTGTTGCAGCTGAGATGGAGGCTTCGGTTACCTCAAATTCCAAATCCCCAACTCTAGTTTTCGTGCCATCAAAGTTTAATGTGAATTTTTTTTCTACTTTTGGATGGCCTCTCTGCATGTTCTGGCAGAAAGAGAGGCATCCTACTCTTTGAAACATCTCCCTTGCCATGGGATCTGTGTCAAAAAGGCGCATGTCCACAGCTTCTGTCCTAACTATCTTGCCACCTTTGTGTTCTTTATTTGACTAAGGGGTCTCCATGTCTCAAAATGAGGTTTCTTAAGAGGCTTGAGGGATGCTAATGACCAAAAAGGTTCAATTCAGGTTTCAAATGCACAAGGATGGCCCTTTAAAATTGAAAGTGCTTAGAAGGCTGAGCTTGACTATGGAAAATAGACCTTTAGACATGTACAATCTTTTTAGAGCATAGACTATGAAGGGGTGATTTGAAATGGCTCTTTGTATAGGATGAAAGGGGATCATGGAAAACAGAGAGGGTTTGAGCAATGCCTCTGGCTAGTGCAATGCATATGAAAAGGATAGGCTATTAATGACCTAGGACATCAAAGGATAAATCAATCAACAATAATTATACCATGGACACGAGCAAGGAAATTTACAGGATTGAAAATATGGCTCCTTTACTACCCTGCAAGCTCAACAAACTGAAAACCCGAGCACAAATTTCCCGTGAAAATAAATATGCAAAGGAGGCTGCACAAGATACCTATAAAGTTGACACCTGTTGATATCCTCAACGTGATCTTAGGATGAAATTGGAGAAACTTCAGCCCTGAAATCTCTCACAACATCAGATTTAGTTGACATGTGGTCACCTGATCGGAACTAGTAAATTTACGCAGCGCAAAACTATTAAACTTTTCAAAATTTAGAAATCATTACCAAGGATCATAAATGCAATATATTTTGAAGGCTCTTAACCAGCTTCTGCCATTGAAAATAAGGGACATGGTCTCAATCGTGGCAATCATGACTTGGAGTGGATGGATAATAAATGTGACAGGTGCTACAGAACTGCCTGATGAGTAGGCGGCGCTTCCAAATCAAAAACTTATTAGATAGGTAAGCGAGTACACTGAGTCATGCTTATTGGGTCATGAGTGAATATGAACATGTTTCATATCAACTTAGCAATGGGAGGGATCGATTTAAGGACAAGTCATGAATGGGATCGAAAATGAGTCATGAGTTAAAGAGGTTCTAGAACCACAAACCAAATTGAGGACCGACAAGGACTATGATTCAAAAATATAATCTTCTAAGGTGAACTTAGCATCAAAATTTAAGAGCATGCGACTCAAAAATTTAAATCTAAGGTTTTTAAAAAATATTAATCAAACTAAAGAGCCAAGGAAAAATAGTGTGATAACACCTTCCATATGATTCTCTTGTTGGAAGATTCCTTCTTGGGTGTAGATTCTCCCCTCTTCCTTTTGTTTATTCTCCTCTAAATGTTCATAGTTTTATGGATGTAATTATAATCTCCTACAACTACTACAACTTCATGTATCCCTAGCTCTTGAGATGTGTAAGAAATATTTCCAGGGATAACTTCTATAGGAGTGCATTCTTTGATAGGGACGGTAACTATGCTAGCGTTGGGGTTTTCCACAACTCTGTCTAATTCATCCTATTCTTTTCTACTTTTGTACGTTCTCCTTCTTTCTCCCGTGATTAAGATATACCATGTTTCTCGTCTTCTTATTTCTTCCTTTTCTCTTTAGATTCAGTTGCTAGTCTTAGTTTATCTTCATCTTCATTTTTTTTATTTTCAAGCTGAGCATCCTCTTTAGATTTTTTTTTTTGTCTCAGTGTTATTTTTATTTCCTTCAACATACTTCTGAATGACTCAATCCTTATCTTTATTTGTATCTTTCCCGGCATGCTTCTTTTATTTTTTTGATACATGTCTTATACTTCTATGTCTCTCTTTGCTTTGTCCTCATCTTGTCGTGTCTGTTCTCTTTCTTCAGCTTCCATTTTTTCCTTTTCCAGTAACATTTTGAATTGTTCTTTCACTGTAGACCTCTCTTTATCTTTTTCATTTTGTATATTTTTCTTTTTGATTCACTCTGCATACTTTATAATATTTCTTCAAAAAAGAAATCCCCTTTGAAGAGGTCCTCTACAAATTTCATTTCATGAATGACTTGGTGTGTGAGCTTGACCATTTTAAATGGTCATGCACTATATTGTGTACATTTTTCTCTTTAAGGCTCCCTGTGCACAAATATATTTCCCTTAGGGCTTCAACTTCCATCTCTACATGGGGTTTGTTCAACAGAGTATATCTTCCTAGATGTAGTGGGAAATTTGGCTAGTATTTCTTGTTCTTATCTGATAGATAGACCGCAATCCCTTTCTCCATTGTTTGGCATGAAATTTCTCTAGCCAACAACTTTTTGGGCACATACTTGGTTAATAAATTGGCATCCCAGTGCTTCCATATACCCAAATATAGGTATAATATTTTTTCACATACTAGTCCCCTATCTCTTTTAGGTTTGTGATGGCCCCTTGAGATATCGTGTGTGGGTACATCCCAAATATCAACTTGTATAGAGGGCATAGGAAATACTCATAGATACTATAAAAAAAATTATCTATAATTTATGTCCCACAATTTCGAACAACATATGTGGATTGTGGGATGACTTGGAGTCCAAATCCATTCGAAAAAAGGGAAATGGTGTGCAGAGAATATTGCAACAATCAAATATACTAACATATAAAAACTTGCGTATTTTTATACCTTGAGATTCTTTGTCTCTATTAAAAATTTTGTAGGTTAGGATGGTTTCCCAATTAAACAAATGTCTAGTCTTCACTATTGTATGCGCCATCATAAACCATTCTATCCTAAAGTGTGTGTTGGTTTCTTCACCATATAGTATGCAGATCATTTTATTGAGAATGATGTATAGTATCTTCAAGTATTGCATTGGAATGTATCTTTTTCCCTCTTTAACTTGTCTCACCTCACTGGTGTACCAATATTTCACTAGATATTTGAAGTCTTTATTATCAACCCTAAACTTCTCCAGAAAGGATTCATTTAATGATATTGCAGGTTCATGGGTTTGATACCTTATTCTAATGTCTTTGGGATTCAAGGAAGTAATTGGAACTTTGGACTCATTGACGATGGTGGTCGTCTCTTTTTGGAGGTGGGTAAATCACCACCACAAAACTTTGTTGTAGGGGAAGAACATCAAGTGAGCTTCCACGGTATGAATGTTTCTTCTTCCAATATTTTGATATTCATATATATCTTCCTCGTCATATGGATAATTGATGGGTTCCTAAAATGGCATACTAGAAAAACTCATCTATACTTTTTTTTCTAAACATTTCATGTCTATCACTTTTCTTTTTGAGACTTCCATTATCTAGTTCAACTCATTTTCCACCAAAGGTAGGTGTCCTACCCCATACACCATTATTATGTTACTTTTGCATAATTATTAGGAAGGATTTCATTACTATCAGTCACTGACATTGGAACACAAGAATCTAGTAGCTGCAACACTCCAAGTAGTGGAAACACCTATCTGTTGCAAATAAAAGATGATACCACTACTACATATGACCAAATTTGCCACAATTTTCGTTGTTATTGCCACATATATCCATCACACTTTCCATGAAAGAAAAGACTATTTTTTTTCTCTATATACATGAACCGATTTTTTCGTGGAAACAACGACAAAATAATCCCTCCACATGTCATCATCCTCAAGACAGTTTTACCTTAAAATGTCTGGCAATAGCGACGAAACTTCGTCGCAATAGGAAAAAAAATGTGCCAAAGAAAAGAACTTACCAACATATTACGACGCATATGTCGTACGTGCAACGCAAAAGTGTGGAAAGTTTCAACAAAAAAGCGTTCCAATAGTGACGAAAACTTTTGGTAGAGAAAAATTTTACAACATATATGTTATATGTGTGATGCAAAACCATGGAAAAGTGCGACGAAATTTCATCTATATTGCCACACTTAATAAAACCTAATCATTACCTTGAGATTAAATTTAGTCAATATTGCCATTCTTAATAAAACCTAATCATTTCCTTGTGATGAACTTTCGTCGATATTGCCACGCCTCCTATAAGTTTTTAAAAATAAATCTACATGAGAAGCTGGATGTTGGGGTTCATGAGATCTTATAAAATAATGGATTCAACCATGGGAGTGGATGGGGGACATAATTAGAATTAGTATAATATGGATCTATGGAATTAAGTGGATCATATCCCACCATGATTTTATAATTATTATGAAGTGGGTTATATTGAAAGGAATTACTTATATCTTCACCATCCTTGACGTGGGTACTACCAAAAGACAATACATAATACACATGATTGTGTAAAATTGATTAATAAATGGGAGGAAAAATACATTATATAGAGTAATGATAATGTGGTGAATTGTGAGCTTTATATCTATGGTGAAAATATAGTAAGTTGTGCCTACATTGGGATCAATATCATCACCTAGTTTGGAGCCAATTCTAGCACAAACATGAGAGATGCAAATCAAGGACCCATATATCAAGATTTATAGTGAGCACCAAGGTTTGATGTACTATGAAAGTAAGGTTACTTTAAATATGTAATTAAGGTGATGTAGGAATCTATTCATGCTAGAAACATAGTTAATATGAATGAAAGAAATAGAAAACCTTCCATAATTTGGCCACTAAGCCAATGCATGATTCTACTACTATATATAGTAGAAGATGAAGTCAAAGAATTTTTGAAAAGTTTTCTATAGACAATATAAAATGATAAATCCACAACAAAGTTAAGGGAGGTCCTTGGGCCAATTTTTGAGTCAAGAATAGAGGCACAAGATAGGCCCTTGAACCATGTCCAGTGAACAAGGTATGGGATATAATTTATCTTAAATGCATTGATTCAATGATATGAAGTGTGAGAATATATGCTCAACTTCAGGTTGGATGTTAACATCCTACTGAAGTAATCATGGGAACTCATGGGATGACCAAATTGGGTCCACTTGTCAATCTAGTGGTAGTTTTTGAACCAATCACACATTTTCCCCATTGTCAAATTGGCAAGATAGAATTT
Organism: Picea glauca; assembly: GCA_000966675.3. NCBI lineage: Eukaryota > Viridiplantae > Streptophyta > Pinopsida > Pinales > Pinaceae > Picea > Picea glauca. The sequence goes on along the minus strand of JZKD02S2353210.1, from coordinate 220,039 downwards.
TATCTCAATTGTGTGAATATTATGCTTACTTTGAGTTCATTGACATAGTAGATGACAAATATACATACCTAGTATTGTAATGGATTGATTGAGAATTTTATAATGATGTCATTTGATAAGAAGGGTTATTGGATGGTATATCCATTGGATCTAATGTAGGGAAATACATTTTTTAAATAGATAGAAGAAGTATTGGATGACTAGGATAGTTGGAAGACTACATTAATCTCACCATAGGATAATTGGAATACTACATTAATCCAACTTCTAGTGGAAAGTTGAGTTGGAGAATAGTGTTCTCCTATGTCATTTATTCCAAAGTGTCCATTACTTTTGGGCCACGTAGGGAGTATGGGAATTAATTGACACAAATATGCACACTACCAAATTCCATTAAGTGGATTCATGTAGAGATTAAATATGCACTAGTGTTTAATGGCACAACTAATGCCACAAAGTTTATGGAGCACATAACTTAACACATCATGTTTGTATAGAGGGTATAAACATTGGATATCAATTTGGTATATAGCCTTGAATGATTGTGGGAATTTGATTATGAAATTTGGACTCACGAGAAGATATAGTAGGAGTAGGAAGATACTATCCATAAGGTTTATGTTGACCCATGTGCCCAGACACAAAAATGTAGAAGGACAAGATATTGATATAGTCTGAAAGAATTTGAAAGTACAAGTGATAGGGACTATGAGAAGATATATATATATATATATATATATATATATATATATATATATATATATATATATAAGAGTAGTGTAACTTAGTGGAATATATAGGGATATACGAGCTCGAACCATAGACCTTCTCGGTAGAACATATCAAAGTTCTTATTATCAAAATAATTTGAACTTTTCCAAGAACCCAACATGCATTTTATCGCATTGGGCTCTTTCATTAAAGGATATTGTTTGCTAATGAACTAGTTAATTTATTTCATCTCCTAGCCACATTAATATAAGTAATAAATGAAAAATGACACTCAAGGAGTCTCACCTGCAAAAGCTTTCGTCGAAGAGTAGGATCATGAACATAAATCAATCTTTTCCAAATAGTCCCTACAATTCAATGGTACTTCTTATATCATGGAGCATGTGGATCATTGTGAAACTCACTAGTATACACATGGAATTTCTATTTAGTAGTGGGTGCATAAATGTGTTCCCACCTTAGAGTCATTGTTGAAGAATTGGTACCTATAGAAGAAAAATGTAATGATAGATGACCTATTGACCATAACAACAATTTAAGTTCTATGACAATTTTCAACTTTGTGAGGAAGATATGTTGATTAGTGGGGATATAAAACACATTCAATTTTTCCCACTAATGGGACTACCATAATGCTTGACCATAGATTTTGTAGAGGACGATGTCACAAAATAAATTTGTTCTCCGTGGTTTGAATAAATAGAGGTGCACCATGTAGTCACATAAGCCAAGAATACCAACTATCTAGTTCACTATTATGGGATATTGAAGACAAATAGTCGATTTCAGTATGGAGGATGTGTCTAAGTTGGATATTATTGGTGACTATTTGTACGAAAACATCATTGCAGACATTGTATATTTTATTTGAGAGTACACTCACCTATTCTCATGTGGCATCTTTGAGATGAAAAGAGTGAGAGGAGAACATTGGGAGATGAATATAGAATTGAAGCCTGACACCTGATCTACCAAGAAGTGACAATATAGGATGCATTCAAATTATAAGTAATATTCTAAACAATAGATATGTGATATGCTAACTATTGGCTAGATATTTTCAGTGTAATAATAAGATTTCACTAGTCTAATAGTCATCTAGGGTGTGAAAAAGGTTGAATAAATTTTTCTGTGGAAATTTTTAGATTGAGTCAGGTCTACATACATGATCCCTTTCATACATGTTTTAGTCATGAGATTACCAAGAAAGTGGCAAGGAATGAACCTTACACCTTTATAGTAGGATTATTTAGCTATCATAAAATCTGTATCATCAAGGAGGATAAGATGAACAACATTTTTTCTATGGAATGGTGATTGTATGAATTCAATCTCATGCCCTTTGGCCCAAGTAATGCACCAATTATGTTCTCTAGAATCATGTTTGTTATGTTCAATGAGTATATCCATAATTTCCTTGAGCTATATTTTAAATTATTGGCAATGCATATCTAGCTAAAGGGTCACATGGCTAAACTAATGTTGGTGATGGAAAGACGTTGATTTATCTAGTTGTACCTAAATATTAAGAATTTCATTTTCTACACCCCATTCAACATCCTCTTGGATCATATTATTTGTAAGGAAGGATGTTTAGTCAAACTAATGAAAATCATAGTAATTTTAGAATATGTATGCACTAGAGAATGTCCCTATGTTATGGTCATGTAGGGTATTATCATATATTTATCATGGGGCATGCTCATGTAATAATGTAGAAGGAGGAACTACTATGAAAAGGTGGCCCGTTTGTATGGATTGTAGAATGTGAAAAGGGTTTTTCCAGGTTAAAACGGTGGATGGTTATGGCTCCAATTCTTTTTTTTCCTAATTGGTCAAAATTTTTGTATATCTGTGTCATGGATTCTTCTACCATTGCATTGGGAACATGTTGGCATATCTAGGGGAACACATGCTACACCACCCAAGGTAATTTTCTAGAAAAAATTTTAATTACACAACCATGAAATGCAAAGTCCTGGTGATGGTGTATATGCTACAAAATTTCAAGTATTATTTTCTCGACCAATCCTTCAAGTTTTCCATTGATAA